>WNGS01168131.1:0-18223 GCA_020271785.1 Procambarus virginalis | reverse complement strand
TGGTGGTGGTGTGTGTGGTGGTGTTCAGTTCTTACCAAACAGAGGAGGGTGTGTTAGCGTCCTGCCAGGGCTGGAGACAGACTGAAGGGAGACAGTTTGACCTGCCGGTAACTTGTCCATATTGCTCGGCTGCCGTTTTTATGTTCATATTTATTTTAACTTAAATCCCACCATAAGTTATTTTTAGCATGATAATCACTTTAAACTGTTTAATAACTATTTTCCTTGCAGTCTTGTAATATAAGTTGGAACAAATGTACATATATTATTAAGATATATTAATAAACCAAAATATTGCTCATTGGATGGAAACACTGACGGTTTGACCGCATCCTGTGACAGTTCACCAAGACTCTTAATCTTTATGGCTTTACTCGTCTACACCCTCACCCAGCTACACTCACACCCTGCTACACCCTCACCCTGCTACACCCTCACCTTGCTACACACTCACCCTGCTACACCCTCACCCTGCTACACCCTTACCCGGCTACACTCTCACCCTGCTACACCCTCACCCTGCTACACCCTCACCCTGCTACACCCTCACCCTGCTACACCCTCACCCTGCTACACCCTCACCCTGCTACACCCTCAATCTGCTACACCCTCAACAGGCTACACCCTCAATCTGCTACACCCTCAACAGGCTACACCCTCAATCTGCTACACCCTCAACAGGCTACACCCTCACCCGGCTACACAATCAACCTGCTACACCCTCACCCGGCTACACCCACACACCACTACACCCTCACCCTGTTACACCCCACACATGACTACACCCTCAACCAGCTACACTCACACTCAGCTACACCCACACACAACTACACCCTCGACCAGCTACACTCACACCCGGCTACATCTACACTCGACAACACCCTCAACTGGCTACACCCACATACGACTACACCCACACACGACAACACCCACACACGACTACACCCACACACGACAACACCCACACACGACTACACCCACACACGAATACACCCACGCACGACTACACCCACACACGACTACACCCACGCACGACTACACCCACGCACGACTACACCCACGCACGACTACACCACACACGACTACACCCACGCACGACTACACCCACGCACGACTACACCCACGCACGACTACCCAGCAAACACAAATCATCTAGGAAACGTTCGTCTATCTCTTCCCATAGGCGTGGGAATGATTTACATTGAGAATGGTGCAGGAGAGCCTTTGAGACACTTTTAATCAAAAAATCCAAACACATAGGTTTTATAATAAATTGTTTTTCTACAACTATTTTGTTCCTAATGTATTACAAATAGTTTTTACATGTTTAAATATAAAATTTATGGTGTTTTTTTTGTAAAATTCATTAATAAATTGTGAATGATATTTATTTGCTGAGTGAAACCTTCACAATCCATTTACTTATATATATGATCAGAAAAAAGTAGTTTTCCAAATTTACAAAAAATCGCTCTTTTTAACACAATTTGACTCGTTATGCATTCCACTAAACACTAATATCATGTTTAAATATATAATTTATGTATTATTCCCTAAAATAATTTATATAAATTATAAAGTTGCTGGCAAGTGGTGTGAAAGAATCTGAAAACGTTTTGTTGTCTTATATTGGCGTGTTCTTATTAACTATGTCTCGAGTGCACAGTTTATCAAACAAGAAGATTAACATTCGTCAACCCTTAAAATCTTATAGTTATCTTGCTGTTGCAAAATGGGTGAATCTTTATGAACAGCTAGTACTCACCTAGTTGTACTCACCTAGTTGTGCTTGCGGGGGTTGAGCTCTGGCTCTTTGGTCCCGCCTCTCAACCGTCAATCAACAGGTGTACAGTTCCCTGAGCCTAATGGGCTCTATCATATCTACACTTGAAACTGTGTATGGAGTCAGCCTCCACCACATCGCTTCCTAATGCATTCCATTTGTCAACCACTCTGACACTAAAAAAGTTCTTTCTAATATCTCTGTGGCTCATTTGGGCACTCAGCTTCCACCTGTGTCCCCTAGTGCGTGTGCCCCTTGTGTTAAACAGCCTGTCTTTATCAACCCTGTCGATTCCCCTGAGAATCTTGAATGTGGTGATCATGTCCCCCCTAACTCTTCTGTCTTCCAACGAAGTGAGGTTTAATTCCTGCAGTCGCTCCTCGTAGCTCATACCTCTCAGCTCGGGTACTAGTCTGGTGGCAAACCTTTGAACCTTTTCCAGTTTAGTCTTATGCTTGACTAGATAGGGACTCCATGCTGGAGCCGCATACTCCAGGATTGGTCTGACATATGTGGTATATAATGTTCTGAAAGATTCCTTACACAAGTTTCTAAAGGCCGTTCTTATGTTAGCCAACCTGGCATATGCTGCTGATGTTATCCTCTTGATATGAGCTTCAGGGGACAGGTCTGGCGTGATATCAACCCCCAGGTCTTTCTCTCTCTCTGACTCTTGAAGTATTTCTTCTCCCAAATGATACCTTGTATCTGGTCTCCTGCTTCCTACCCCTATCTTCATTACATTACATTTGCTTGGGTTAAACTCTAACAGCCATTTGTTCGACCATTCCTGCAGCTTGTCCAGGTCTTCTTGAAGTCTCAAGCTGTCCTCCTCTGTCTTAATCCTTCATATATAGTATATATGACAAATGGCGTTTTCCCGAACTCAAACATTGTATGGTTTATTATTCAACACATATTTCTAATGACTCTTAGATGTTTACATTCTCTGAAGTATAATTGTGAAGGCTGTGTCCATCACTCTCACCACAGATTCTTAAACTCCTCTCTGCAGGTTCAACTATAATTAATTTCCATTCTGAATCTTCATGGACATTTGTATCCAAAATGAAACCAATGTGGTTTCCTTCAGGGCCTTCAGCCAGCACATTTGCTCATTAATTTCCACAGATTCCAACAAGTAGGGGATTTACAGAAATTTTGCTATTCATATTGTTATTTTATAAATATGAATGCATTTCCATATGATAAGACAAATACATGAGTTTATGATAAATTCGTTTTCTGTGATATAACATTGATATGCTCTTTTTTCTTTAAACCGCATACTAAACTAAATCACGATCGAGCGTATACATTGCTTTTTAAGAATTAAGCGCCACCACTGACCGCCAATTAAGTGCTCACATCAACAGAGTTGATGTATAAATGTTCAACGCTCAACAGAGTTAGTATAAATGGGGTTAAATCAGAGTTTGAAAATGTTGTAGGTTGAGTACCTCAAGGCTCTGTCCTGGGACCTCTGTTGTTTATAATACTGTATATATAAATGATTTAGATTCAGGTTTGAGTAACAACATTTGCAAATTTGCCGATGATACAAAAATCGGTAGGGAAATAACACAGAAGAAGACTCACTATCTCTTCAAGTTGATCTAAATAGAGTTTTGAAATGGGCAAAAGGTTGACAGATGCAGTTCAATGCTGATAAATGGAAAGTTTTNATTAATTTCCATTCTGATCTCCATGGACATTTGTATCCCAAAATGAAACCAATTGGTTTCCTTCAGGGCCTTCAGCCAGCACATTTGCTCATTAATTTCCACAGATTCCAACATGGTAGGGGATTTACAGAAATTTGGCTATTCATATTGTTATTTTAAAAATATGAATGCATTTCCATACGATAAGACAAATACATGAGTTTATGATAAATTCGTTTTCTGTGATATAACATTGATATGCTCTTTTTTCTTTAAACCGCATACTAAACAAATCACGATCGAGCGTATATATTGCTTTTTAAGAATTAAGCGCCACCACTGACCGCCAATAAGTGCTCACATCAACAGAGTTGATGTATAAATGTTCAACGCTCAACAGAGTTAGTATAATGGGATTAAATCAGAGTTGGAAATGTTGTAGGTTGAGTACCTCAAGGCTCTGTCCTGGGACCTCTGTTGTTTATAATACTGTATATATAAAATGATTTAGATTCAGGTTTGAGTAACAACATTTGCAAATTTGCCGATGATACAAAATCGGTAGGGAAATAACACAGAAGAAGACTCACTATCTCTTCAAGTTGATCTAAATAGAGTTTTGAAATGGGCAAAAGGTTGACAGATGCAGTTCAATGCTGATAAATGTAAAGTTTTGAGGTTAGGTAATGATATGATAGAGTTACAAGATACGAGATAGATGGTGTTGTGATTGCAAAGTCGGGTATTTCGAAAGGGAACTTGAGTTATGATTAGTAAGAATTAAACCAAAAGATCAATGCATGAATGTTCGTAATAAGGCAAATAGTACACTAGGATTTATTAATCGAAGGGTTAATAACAAGACACCTGGTTTGTTCTTCAGCTATATCTTGCTCTTTAAAGCTCTTCATTCCCGTGCTGTCTCTTGGTGGCTTAATTCTTATCAATCAATCAATTTGTTGCTTTGGTTAGGCCCCATTTTGATTATGCAGTTCAGTTTTAGTCGTCGCCGTACTATAGAATTGATATAAATTCACTTGAACGTATCCAGCATAGTTAATTAACAAAGTTAATTCCCCAATTGCATTCACTGAAAAGGCGAAGAGTTAGGTGTGACATGATAGAGGTTTACAAGTTGATGAATGGACATAACAAATGGGATATTAAAAGTATCAGCACCAGACGAAATAATGGGTATAAATTGCATAAGTTTAGATTTAGGAAAGACCTGGGAAATACTGGTTCGGTAACAGGGTTGTTGATTTGTGGAACAAATTACCGCCAAACGTGGATTGATTGTTTCAAACGTGGGTTCGACATGTATATGAGTGGGCTTGGGTGGTTATAAGAGTGGAAAAATGTTGTAAGCTGAGTGCCTCAAGCCTCTGGACTGGGACCTCTGTTGTTTATAATATAAAATATTTTAGATAAGGTTTGAGTAGCAGCATTTGCAAATTTGCCGATGATACAAAAATCGAATATCAAAAATATCAAAATATCAAAATCGAAAATCCAATATATGATCTGTCTTGGTCTTTAATGGACCTATCCTTTCCCTAACCTTTGTTCGATATAACTGAAAAAAACTTTAGGATTTGCCTTTGCTTAACCTGTTATACGGACTTCAGAGTTTCTTCTTTTTTTCAACTTCATAGTGGTGGAGGAATTATTTTTCGAACTTCATAGTAGTGGAGGTGGGCTGCCTCGATTGTTTCAAGCGCGGGTTAGACATGTATATTAGTAGGATTGGGTGGTTATAGATAGGAGCTGCCTGGTATGGGCCAATAGGCCTTCTGCAGTTACCTTTGTTCTTATGTTTTTGCCCTGTAACCTAAATGGTTACAGAGGCACATATATGGGCTTAGGGACTGAACCCCACAATACATTTAGCTAAGCTGGTTACAATCTTGATGATATAGTTACAAATTCATTATAAGTCGTCACATTCGAGATCGACCATTCGTCGAGTCGTCGATCGTCACATTCGAGATGGGTTCGAGATCAACCACAATTACAGTTTCTATGCAGGCGATGAGTCACAATAACCTGGCTAAAGTATGTTGACCAGACCACACGAAGGTGAAGGGATGACGATGGGATGTTGCTTAAGCGTCAAAACGAAAATGTGTATACTCTTTTTACTCTCCTGACCTTAGTTCTCTAGCTACGTATTTCATTTTGGTACCAACGTGTTCGCAATAAAATTCTCTAGAAGAACATTAGTAAAAAAGGTCACGAAAGGTATAGGGATACCAGCACCAAATAAATAACTAAGGAGATGACTCGCCATGAGCGCCCACAGCAACAAAATGTTTTTACTCTTGGGATTGTTATCACTTCCACACTTGTTCTACAGCGTTAATTTTGGTATCAATGGACTCGCAATGAAATTCCCAACACGGTGATATGAATATAAACGTAGAATAATGGTCGCGGCCCACCCGCAAGAGTGTGGTAAGTGGCGGAACTGTTATCCAGTATCGGTGATGGGACGACACATGTGCGATACAGCGCTTTAAAAGTTTATAATTATTTCACTGTCCTGACATTATTATTCTATGTACGTCATTCATTTTTGTGCCAATGTGATCGCAATAGAATGTTCTATGAGCACGTAGGTAAAAAAGATCAACAAAGCGTAAGTTAGAATAGCGCCAAATATAAAACAACGCTGGAACATATCAGTGAGCGTCAAACACACAGGAAATGTTTTTACTGATGTTATGTTTGTCAAGTTTATACTTGTTGCACACAGTTATTTTTGGTTGTACATTGATCGGAATAAAATTCCCTAAACAGTCATATGCATATAGTACATGATATGGGGGAAGCATTACCAGTATAAACGGCTAAAGTCACCCACCTGCAACCCGTTTGGGACACTCATGCAGACACACGCTACACCCAAAAAAAATCTATGAAGGTTCGAGTCTACTTACGGCAGTTTATGTGATAGTGTTCATTCTGGTATCAAAATACTCGTTTCAGTTTGTAGTTCATGCGATTTTCAGAATCAATTGAATCGCTGGAGGTTCAACATTTGAGTCAGAGTCAGAGTCATCTGACAAAACCGTCTCGTCAAATGGCAGTGTGCCAGACATCTCGGGTTCTGATTCGGTTGCTGCTTCAACTTGAGGTGTTGAAGTGAACAAAGGCCGCCTCACACCAGATGGTCCCGGAGTTTGCATGGCGTCAGCATAGGCAGGACCTGTGTCACCATTTATGTCTGGAGCGTGCCGCAAGTGTTGAGATACTGTTGCTGTTTGAGGCCAATCTTCCGGGTCCCAGCACAATAGGGCCCAAATTGCCACCTCGTGGAACTGTATCAATGTTAGCTTTTTTAGATCAGTTGTGTTGTATTTGTACAAAACAAAGGCATTATGCAATTCCAATTGCAGGAAATAAACGTTATCTTTTGGTCCACTTGTGAGTTTCCCTGGTAAAATGGTAATAGCATCTGATCGAAGTGGTCCACACCTCTCATGAACTTATTGTACCATGCAGCCTAGTGGTGAAAAAGAGAACCTCATGGCGCGCAGTTTGAAACAAACCCAAAGTAAATCAGATTAAATTGAATTTTATACAAATATTTTTTTGAGGACATCGTTTTATGTCCACATTGCAGAAGTGGTTAGGCAAACAGGACTCCAGGTGATGTACTGACCCGCATAATTAAAGTATAAATTGTGTTGAGAAAAAATAAGAAAAAATGGAAAAAAGGGGGGACCATGGCAGAAAGAGTAAAATACAATTTGGTCAACCCCAGAGTTAAACTTAATCTGTGTAAACACTCTATGCAAATAAAGGGACCCAGTTTATGGAACTCACTCCCTATTGAATTGAAAAGCTGTCCAACTTTTACATCATTCAAAATCAATACTAATAAGTACCTAATTTCATCTTCATAGTTTTTCACCTTTTGCCTTAAAATTGCACTGTATCTATTGCTACCCAATCTCCCAACCTTTATGTTTCCAATTTGAACATCTTACCATTGTGATCATTGCTGTCTTCTTATATGTGCTGCCAATCTGCTGTATGGTGTTTATTAATCTTGTTTATCTGTATCTATTGCTACCCAGTCTCCCAATCTTTATGTACCCAATCTGAAAATCTTTACCATTGTGATCATTGATGTCTTATATGTGCTGCCAATCTGCTGTATGGTGTTTATTAATCTTGTTTATCTGTATCTATTGCTACCCAGTCTCCCAATCTTTATGTACCTAATCTGAAAATCTTTACCATTGTGATAATTGATGTCTTATATGTGCTGTCAATCTGCTGCATGGTGTCTATTAATCTTCTTTAAATTACCAATCAAGCTGTCAATGCAATCAATCAGAGCTTTAATATAACAATGTGCTTTAATATACTTACTAAGCTCTCTCATCTCATTTTTCTCTTGCAATGTATTTGTTATCATTTATCAATTCTGACAGAAATTACCTACTTAAAATTATCTGTTAGCTTAAGGACCTGCCCGAAACGCTGTGCGTACTAGTGGCTTTACAAGACTGTAAATACTGTACTATTCAATGTATTCTCACAAACCCAATGTACCTTCTTGTATATAAATAAATAAATAAATAAACAAATAAATAAGTATACTTATATACTATGTGGTTTTGTTATTCCCTATCGTTTGTTAGAAAAAAAATGACTAATACATTCGGCCAATGACTTTGACTTCGACTTGACTTTGACTTCGTTCATGGCATTGTATTTTCCAAAATATATAAGGGTATGACATTGCAATTATATTATTGTGTATAAATAAGTTGGAAATTTCATGTATCCTAAAAATAGTAAAATAAAGAATAAGAATAATTAAATAATTGTTGTAGTAAATTGTCACACGTTCATCATACGCAAACGAACACTCAGTGTGGAGCGTCAGTACAACAAGATCCCCGCCATTTTAAAACACGGCTTCGAATGTAAGTAATGACCTCTGATTGCATAAAAGCGGAGATTTTTCTGAAAGGGGGGAAAAAGAAACACTTGCGCAGCACCTTCCGCGGCCTGCGCGGGAAGGTATGGGAGCTTATAAATAGGGAAGGAGCGGGAGGATCAGCCTCACTCTCACAGTCACCACAACAGTGCTCGAAACTCTTCCTCTCCTCACAACGTCGGACCACGCACGAGATGGACAACGTGACGGCTACCCTGGTCCCAGACCTCGCTCTACTGGACGTGTTGGTACCCTCGACCTCGCAACTTGCTTCGGCAGGGGCCTCCTGCCCCACACTCCTATCGCCAAGGTAAAAGTGAAGTTTCTGTTTAATCTAGTCAGGACCTACCCAGTGCGGCGTGTGTAAAGCGCCATCCCCTAGCGGTCCGTGTGTAGCCTTAGCTAGCTACCTTGGCCTCCTGCTGCCCTGGGGAAGCAGGAGCGCCCTTTGGGTCCGCGCCAGACTCCACCGTGCGATGCTTTCTGGGTCGCTTTGCCCTTGGCGTTGATGCCACGTGGCCAGGCGGTGGCGGCCCTCCGCCCTTGGGCCCGGCCCTTAGGGCCCAAGCCAAGTCGGCGGCGACACGTGGCCAGGCTCCAGGCGGCCTGTCCCCGGGGCCCACGCCCTGGCCGTGACGCCCACGCGGCAAGGCGCTCCTTGGAGTGCACGCCCTGGGCCGTGCTCACCACGTGGCCGGGCGGGGGCGGCCCTCCGCCCTTGGGCCCAGCCCTTAGGGCCCAAGCCAAGTCGGCGTCGACACGTGGCCAGGCTCCAGGTGGCCTGTCCCCAGTGCCCGAGCCCTGGTCGTGACGCCCATGCGGCAAGGCACTCCTTGGAGCGCACGCCCTGGGCCGTGTTCGCCACGTGGCCGGGTGAGGGCGGCCCTCCGCCCTCGGGCCCGGCCCCTAGTGCCCAAGCCAAGTCGACCGCGACATGTGACCAGGCTCCAGGCCTGCGCCCGGGCCTGTTCCCGGGGCCCACGCCCTGGGCCGTGTTCACCACGTGGCTGGGGGGGGGGCGGCCCTCCGCCCTCGGGCCCAGCCCCTAGGGCCCAAGCCAAGTCGACCGCGACATGAGACCAGGCTCCAGGCCTATGCCTGGGCCTGTTCCCGGGGCCCACGCCCTGGTCGAGACGCCCACGCGGCAAGGAGCTCCTTGGAGCGCGCGCCCTGGGACGTGTCCAGCCTTCCTGCCCCTCTGCCACGGGCCAGCGGGTGCTCGGCCCCGTCCTTAGCGGACGGCATCCGGCATGGATTGCACGTGCGAGCGTGTGCACGTGCGTACGTGCGTGTGCACGTACGTACGTGCGCAAGTGATTACTGTGCGTGCCCTGGGGGGGCCCAGCAGCGTCCCGGGCACGGGTGTCGCCCTGCCTGGACCCTGGGTGCGGCCCGAGCACATGTCCCATGGTGGCCAAGCCTGGGCTTGGCCCAGCTGTTGTCCTGGCCGGTCTGGCGTTTGTGAGCCCCGCCGATGATCATGACCTTAAATCAGTTCCTTTTCTTATTTTACACGTCGTGGCCATTCAACAAATATTCATTCACGCTAATTTTACGTTATTCATGGTTCCTACTCCCCATTATGGTATGCAGCCGATGCTCAGCAGTTGCTGGCCTGGCTGGGGGTGTCCCGGCCGAGCGTTCCTTGGGGCCAAGCCCAGTACTGACGCTGGCTCAGCTGATGCCCCGGTCGGCCTGGTGGAGGTGTTTCACGCCGATGACTCATGGCCTTATGTTTATTCATTTAATTCGTTTGTCCTTAACTAATAGCTGCGGCTATTAAACTCTTACACAATACATTATTTTAACCAGTTATTTGTGGTTCTGGTTACCTGTTACGCTGGGCTTTTGCCCCAGCAGATGTGTTTCCTGATGATGACCCATGGCCTATAATTTCATTTATTGATTTGCTAGTTATTTTAACTATCCGTTTGTGGCTTTCATTCATCTATTCCACCAGCTATTTAACCAGTCATTTGTGGTTTCCTGCTTACCCATTATGTCATGCTGACATTGGCCCAGCGGACGCGATTCCTGCGGATGTAACTTGGCCTATAATTATTTCATCCATTAATTTTAGTAAATTTATTTATTCGTTCGTGGGTCTTACTCAACTATTCAGCCCCGCTAATTTATCCAGTTGCTTATGGTTACTGATTACTCATTACGTTCTGCTGTCGTTGGCTCAGCTGATGTGTTCCCTGACGTTGACACAGGACCTATATTTTAGTTCCATCTATCATTTGTTTAATTCCATTACTTGTCTGTGGCTGTTGATCATTTTACAAAACCCGCTCTTAACCAGTAATTTATGGTTAATAATTACCCATTACGTTACGCTGCTGATGACCAAGGAGCTGCTGGGCCAGCTGAGTGTGTCCCCACGGGGCAAGCCGCCAGCGACGTCCCAGCTGATGTGGCCCCGGATGTCGACCCAGCAGCAGATGGCCTAGCTGCCATGGGGCACGATCCAGCGGTTTTTATTATTCCTATTTATTTGGATATCCCTTTAATTAATAACTGTAGCCAATCTCCAAGTATTAAGTCACGCTAATTTTCACCAGTTATTTATGGTGCATAATTACCCATTATGTTCTGCTGACCATGACCAGCTGGTGGTGCTCCAGCTGTGCATGCCTCCTGCGGGCCCGCCCCGCCAGCCCAAGTGACGGCAGCAGTGGCCCCATACGATGTCCTGCAGTTGCTGGCCCAGTTGCCACGGGGCTCGGCCCTATATGGCCGCTGTACCGACTGATGGGCCCACAGGAGGTATGTTCCAGACTTAAGTCTGGCCGATGTCGACGGCATTGTTGAGTTAGTTACAGGTTAATAATTAACATTATGTTATGCTGCTGTTGCCCCAGCACCTGTTAGCACAGCCGATGGTGTTCCAGCTGAGTATGCACCCGGGGCCCCAACCCCACCCGCTGATATGGCCCCAGTCGAGGATCCACCAGGTGATGGCCCGGCTGCCATGGGGTACGGCCCAGCGGCCGGTGTCCCGACTGATGTTGATGTACCGACCGATGTTTGATGTACCGACCGATGTTTGATGTCCCGACCGATGTTTGATGTCCCGACTGATGTTTGACGTCCCGACTGATGTTTGATGTCCCGACTGATGTTTGATGTCCCGAATGATGTTTGATGTCCCGACTGATGTTTGATGTTCCGACTGATGCTCGAGGTTTTGACTGATGTTCCAGACTTAAGTCTGGCCGGTGTTGCCGGCATTATTTAGTCCTTTATGGTTACAATTAAACATTATGTTATGCTGCCGATGTCCCTGCACCAGCTGCCACAGCTGGTTGTGTTCCAGCTGTGCATGTCCCCGGCGGGACAACTCCCCCCGCTGAAGTCCCGGCCGAAGTGGGCCCATATGATGATCCTGCAGCTGATGGCCCAGCGGCCGGTGTCCGACTGATGTGGTCCAAGGTGTCCCGACCGATGTTGGATGCTCCGACCAAGGCTTGAGGTGGCCTGATGTTCCCAGGACGTTGTTCCAGACTCATGTCTGGCCGGTGTTGCCCGGCATTACTTTATTTACGGTTATTGATTACCCATTATGTTATGCTGCCACTGTCCAGCAGCTGAAGGCCCGGGCGGCGGTGTTCCAGCTGAGCATGCCTTATAACTACTCATCACAGGTACTGTAACTTCAGCAATCGGTAAGTGCCACAGGTCCAGGATACATCGTCAACGTCCTGCCGTATTTATTACAGTACTTTTGGCTGCACATTTTATGTTGCTGACTCTGGTCACATTTATGCTGTTATCATTTTCGGACTAACATGGTTACATTTAGCCTACCACATTTTAATACTACATTGGGTGCTTTGCTTATGTTGCATGTTTGGTTACTTTGCTGTAACCAAACCCCTTTGCTGTAACCCCTCAATAGTTTATTAACTTATTACAGTCTGCATGCGGGGACTTTGCTGCACAGTCATGTGGCTTACTATGCGCGGGCTAAATGTTTACGTTTAGCCTAGCACGCTTTATTACTACTTTTGATGCCTTGCCCATGTTGCATGTCCATGTTACTTCTGCTGTCTTTACAGTCAGGTTGTTAAACTTTAGTTTGCCTCTTACGTTATTAACTACTTATAAACTCCCTACGTTTGGTGCATTGCTCATGCTGCATGTCTAGGTTAATATTGCTGTCTTTGCAGACCGGTTGTTTAACTTTAGCTGCCTTTAAGTTATTATCTAGGGCGGCTTGGATGCGCTAGTTAAAGTCTACGGGACCTCGCCTCTTGTGTAAAGTTATTAAGTAAAGTCAGCTGGAATGTGCTGTTGCAGTCTTCTTCTTACTCACTTGTTGTTTAGTTATTTACAGGTAATAATTAACCATTATGTTACGCTGCCGATGTCCCAGCAGCCGCTGGCACAGCTGGTGGGGTTCCAGCTGAGTATGTCCCGTGGGGGGGCCACCCCCACCCGATGATGTTCTGCCAGATGTGGCCCCAGACGACGATCCGGCAGCTGCCATGGGACACGACCCGCGGCTGATTCTGATGTTGCTGATGTGGTCCCTGCCGATGGTCTAGCGGCGGATGGGCCGGCTGATGGTGTTACAGCTGAACATGTCCCCTGGGGGCCGAACCCGGCGGCTGATGTGCCTCAGCCGATGCTACAGCAGGTGATGTCCTGGCGGATGTGTTCCCCCCCGATGGTCAAGCGGCCGAAGGCTCAGCTAGCGGCGTCCCAGCTGAGCATGCCCTTATAATCATTTATCAGGGCTGCAGTAAGTTTCAGCAATTGGTAAGTGTCATAGGTTCAGGATCCGTGTCGACGTCCCCTTTAAATTTATTACCTTACTTTACGCCTGGTATTTGCTGCACATTTATGTTGCTTACTACCGGTTACAGATGGGTGTTTTAACATTTTGGGCTAAATGTTACATTTAGCCTACAAAAAATTTCATACTACTTTGGATGTATTGCCCGTCATGCATGTTTGTTACTTTGCGGTGTTTACAATTTTGGTTGTTTAACTTCAGCTTGGCCTTAAGTCAGTAACTAAGGTCGGCAAGGATGTGCTAGTAGCGGTGATACGGGCCCTTGCCTCTTGTCCAAGATTTCCTGGCCCTGCATTTTGATCAGTTTCCCCTGAAATTTATATCAGTATTCTACGGTTAGCTCTGGCTACATATGTAAGTGACTTACTACTATTTACATTTATGTTGTTAATTCAGCCCATTGCCTAGAAGCTACTACGTCAGGTCAGCTAGGATGTGCCAGCTGCTGTGTTACTGGGCTCACGCCTCTTGCTTCACGATCATCCAAACTACTGTTTTACTTTACAGATTTTACATTCACGGTCGTTAGCTTTCGCTTCTCGCCAGAAAAGTTATTAAGTAACGTCAGCCGGGATGTGCCAGTTGCAGTGGTGGTGGCGCTGACGCACCAGTTCCATGGTCGATTCCCGGCAGCCGATGTCCCGGCCGGTGGCGCTGCTGTCCTAGCTGCCGCTCCCTCAGCTGCCAATGTTCAAGCTGCTGATGACATGGCTCACGAAGCCCAGCTGCAGCGTTCCACCTGACGTTATCCCTACCAATTTCTCACTCTTTCCAGCCTTAGAGTAATTTATGGTATTCCCAGCTTCATGCCCAGTTCCCGTTATTCTCTACTGACAGTTATATTTACAGGCTTTTTGCCTAAAAATTGTCTTGCAGCCGGACTCCTACTTACCACTGAAGTCTTCCCTAGTGGCCAGTTGACGATATTTCCTATCTCCATCAGATGTTGATGCCCAGCCGCCGATGTACAGCCGCAGGTGTCCCAGCGGTGATGCTCCAGCTGTGATGTTCCGGGGCACGATTTTGCAGTTCACCATGCGGCAACGGACGTTAAGTTAATTCATTAATTGCGCAATTCAGTCTCTTGCTGCTTGCGTTATACACGCTAAGTTAATGTGGGTTAGGGTTAAGGTCTACCATCGCTGCTTGCTTCTTTAACTTATAAAACCCTTGCTCATCGTATTTGACTTAACTAAGCCAGCTGTTAGGTTGGGCTAGTTACCGAGTTACAGGCCCATGCCTCTTGCTTCAGTTTCCCTGGGTTAGCATTTCCACCGGCCTACAGCAATTTGTTCTACCATGGTTCTAACCATGCTGCACGTTTTATTCTATTTTGCATTATCGTTATTAAGCAGAGTTAGTAGGATGCTCTAGTTGCAGTGTTGCGGGCCCCTGTCTCCTGCTTTACATTTTCCTGGCCCTGCATGTATGTTTAGTTCCCTCTGAACTCTATTACTGTATATTCGTTAGCTCTTGCTTGTTTGTTAATAACTACTGGTTAAGTTATGTCGTTCACCATTTATGCCCTAAATGTTACATTTAGCCTACCACAGTTTTTTGTTATTAGTGTATTGCCATGTAGCATGTCGTTTAATTTGCTGTGTTTACAGTTGTCGTTTCACTTGCTTGCCTCTTAAATTAGTAAGTAAGCCAGCGAGGAGGCGCTTTTACGCTTGGTCTTGCTGCACAATTATGTTACTCACCCCGGTTACATTTGCGTTGTTTACTCGGCTATTTGCCTCTCCACTACTACGTAAAGTCAGATAGGATGTACCGTTTGCTGAGTACGGGCCTCATGGTTCTTGCTTTACGCTCATTCACGCCTGTTCAATTTACTTTCTGGGTTTACATTTACGGTCGTTGACTATTACTGGACGCTGTCTTTTCACTACTTCCCTTAGTTCCCGCTGTGGAGGTGTCCGTTTGTGCCAGGAGTTAGGGTTTTTGTATCTGGCAGTACCTTTGCCAGGCTTCTCTGTCCCCCCACTCAGTTATGCTTGGGACTTTAGTCAAATCTAACATTCCTGCCTCTCGCAACAGGTGCAGCATCCAGTTAACCCCACTCTTGCAGCCTCGCTGATACCAGTACGCGTTTGGTGTGGGCCCACCACAACCGTGCCGTTGCCTTATACGTTACCACTGCATGCCAGCTTCTGCCCCCTCTTACTGCCTTAAATACTTCCAGATCCACGGTAGAACGCGCACGAGGAACACCATGAATGCACGAGGACCAGGTGGTGGGGCCCGAGAGGCGGACCACTGATCACGAGCCACCACGAGAGGTATCCTGGGTGGCGACCCACATGCCTCTAAGCCACCTCCTCCCCCCCACGTCCGAGGGACCCGCCACAGCGACAACGACCGACACGGGGTCGACCCTGGGGAGTCGGCCCCTGTGTGGACAGCGTTCACTTTCCCACACCCGCCCTGGGGCCAGCCTTCCAGGACTGGTCTCTGTGAGGGCGGGCACCAGCGACGAGGATATACGCGGGATCGAACAGTCATTTGCCACGGTGGGAAGCCTCCCTACATGGGATCCAAACCCTGCAGTACGTACTCCTCCCAGGGTCACTGTCGCCGGGTTATCTCGCCTCTCTACGCCCATGGCTTGTCAGGATGGTGCTACATCAGCACACCAAGGAAGCTGTCTCTGTTAACAGCTGCCTGTAGACCCGGACTGGTACCTTTTTCAGTCAGGGCACATGACTGTTTTTTAACGGCCTCTCCGGGCATACGGGCACTGTTACGCGGCCACGGTAGCGAGCTACCATGTTCCTCCTTATAGCGGCCAGCGGGCCTCGCCCTTCGGGGGGGGGGGGTCCGGCCAGCTGGCCTGCGGTGGGGGTGCAGCGCCGGTCCCCAAGTGTCCCGCTGTCCGCAGCTAATTCTTTGCCCAGTCGGCCTCCGTTAAGTGCTATGTGGCCTATTCACTTGATTGAACTAGTTTCTATAGTCAAATTTATATAACTGTTTGAACTAGTTTCTATAGTTAAGTTTTAATTGTTCGAACTAGTTATAATTAAGATCACATAATTTTTTTTTTTTTTTTTTTTTTTTTTTTTTTTTTTTTTTTTTTTTGAGATATATACAAGAGTTGTTACATTCTTGTACAGCCACTAGTACGCGTAGCGTTTCGGGCAGGTCCCTGGAATACGATTCCCTGCCGCGAAGAATCGTTTTTTCATCCAAGTACACATTTTACTGTTGCGTTAAACAGAGGCTACAGTTAAGGAATTGCGCCCAGTAAATCCTCCCCGGCCAGGATACGAACCCATGACATAGCGCTCGCGGAACGCCAGGCGAGTGTCTTACCACTACACCACGGAGACTCCTAGATAATTGATCGAACAAGTTATATATTTGCAAAGTGTATAATGGATCGAACTAGTTATATAATTGCTTTAACTAGTATATAAATTTAAGTTGTAAAATTCACTATAATGATATTAGGTTTCTGCAGAACGTGTTTACCATGTCACTAGGCTAAGCTTACTCACCTAATACGGGTGTACAATTTAAGTTAAATATTAGTACTCAGTAGACATGGGTATGTTACTTTTGTTTATCAATACACGTTCTGCAGAATTTATTAACCATCTCCAAATTAATAATAAGCCCCAACCAGTTTGTGTCTTTTTTCCCCCTGAGCAGAAAAACATCTCTCGCGTTTATCTCTCTAATGTTGTTTTCCCATCTTTCATTTTATCAGCTTAGTTCCTTTATTTATACCCCAATTACTCATCCATTGCGCGGTAGTTAAACTGAACCCAAATTTAATCAAGTTCCTTTTGCTAAGCAAGCTACAGTCTTGATAAAATCAGATATATTGTTTGTTAACACAATTCTCAACAATGAACAGTCAGTTTTATCAAGCTAACATATCCTAACACAACGAGTGAGAGTATTAACTGGTTTAATTATTTTATTAGACCAGTATATATTATTAGCTTATACTGGTATATATATATATATATATATATATATATATATATATATATATATATATATATATATATATATATATATATATATATATATATATATATATATATAGGGGTGATATATATATATATATATATATATAATTATATATAGTGCCTGTACATTACAACTATTTAACACTGGGAAGGGATCAGGATAAGGATTTGGGATGGGATAGAGGGGAATGGTGCCAAACCACTTGGACGGCGGTCGGGGATTGAACGCCTAGGACTGCTACTGTGCATTTAAATTACTAACTTACCTGAGAGTCTTTATCCCTACATGTCAATGTTTGTGTATACTGGTAACGTGAGGAACATACAGAAGATAAGGGTAGCTGAACACCACAAAATGCTGAAGGACAACTTTATTAAAGTTGCATAATGAAATGAGCGATGTGTAAATATTTCATTCAAAATGATCTGCTACCAGAAATTTTAGCCAAATATCCCCAGTTTGCTAACTGTAGGTAGTAACTGAGTGATTATAACCTATCCACCGCTGCCCACTGGATGGGAGGCGGGGTGTAGGACAAACATATAAATTTTGACACTATCTCTCCACATATGTCAGTTGCTTAATTTAGAACCTGTACTTGAGGTCGATCTCGAACCCATTGTTGATGTGACGACTTATATTGAATTTTGTAACTAGCTCATCAAGATTGTAACTTGCTTAGCTAAATGAATTGTGGGGTTCAGTCCCTGAGCCCATTATGTGCCTCTGTAACCCTTTCCACTACCGCCCACAAGATGGGTATGGGGTGCATAATAAATGAACTAAACTAACTAACTTCATTCATAATGATGTGCTGCCCGAAATCTTAGCGAAGTATCCAAAATTTGCTTAATGTAGGTAATGCATGCACATGACTGTAAAGCTGCCGCCCAGTTGGGTGGGTGTGGAGCAAGACTAGTAACTGTGTGACTCACTATAGTTGTAAAGTTTTTTTTTTTTTTTTAGATATATACAAGAGTTGTTACTTTCTTGTACAGCCACTATTACGCGTAGCGTTTCGGGCAGGTCCCTGGAATACGATC
>WNGS01168129.1:0-11022 GCA_020271785.1 Procambarus virginalis | reverse complement strand
ACACACACACCGAACACACACGCACACACACACACCACACCACACCCCCTTGCACATAATACACGCCATGTACCAACACCGGCGTGAGACACACAAGGACCATCAGATGATTTCTGTCTCCTTTTGTCATGAGGTGTGAGTGTCCTGGCGCCGGACGATGGCGTGTGTTTCACTCTGAAATTGTTTTTTGTGATCTAGGAACCATCCCGGGGATGGGAAAGCCTTCTCCCCCTCCTTTACCCCTTTTCAAAATCTCTTTTCCCCATCTTCTCTCCCCCTAACTTTCCATTTTCCCCCATCTTTCACTCCTTTCTTTTTTAGTAAACTACATTTCTAACTTTTATCTTATTCAATTTTTTTATAGTGTTGGAGGAGCGTGGGAGGCGTGGGGGTGGGAGGGGAGGGTGGGTGGGGGGGCAGTTGGAATCACCGTGCTGGTGGTGGTGGTAGTGATAGTTGACGGTGACGTTGATGGTGGTAACGATTGGCTGGTGGTGTGTAACGGTGGTGGTGACGATGGTGGAACAGTGGGAACGATCTGGTGGTGGTAACTGTGGTAACGATGCTGGTGGTGGTGACGATGGTAGGAACAGTGGTAACGATGCTGGGTGGTGGTGACGATGGTGGTAAACGGTGGTAACGATGCTGGTGGTGGTGACGTATGGTGGTTAGGTGGTAGACGAGTTGTGGTGGGTGGTTTACGTGGTGGTAACGGTGGTGGTAACGAGTGCTGGTGGTGGTGAGATGGTGGTAATAGTGGTAACGATGCTGGTGGTGGTGACTCTGGTGTGAGCCAGTGCTGGCAGCTCCCGAGACAATGGCTTTTGGGAATCTAGGCTAATGACGCTTAAGTAAAGGGAAAGTGAGGCTTAGTGGAGGACGAAGGTCAGTAAGGTGGGGTGGAGGACGATTATGGTGGGGTGGAGGACGAGTAGTGGGTGGAGGACGAGTAGTGGGGGTGGAGGACGAGTGGTGGGGTGGAGGACGAGTAGTGGGTGTGGAGGACGAGTAGTGGGGTGGAGGACGAGTGGTGGGGTGGATTACCTGTGAACAATTCCCCCCTATCGCAGCCTGTCCGAGGCCAACCTTTCCTGGTAACTATCTGCTCTCTGAAGCTCTTTGTCTCTGTGTACAGTCAAGGGCCTCATACCAATCACAGCCTGGCTGATCCGGTAACTCGAGTAGAAACTTATCCAGCTCTTGAAAGCTTCCAGTGTTGTGCCAGCGACATTTCTTGTATTTGTTGCTGAAGACTGAAGTCTTGTACCGCCACTGTTTACACTGTTCTCCCAACAGTACGGGTCACCATACTGCCCGTGCTACTTGGAACTTTTGTTCCAGGTAGCGATGTACAACAAGTACGGTGTATATAGTGTCCTAGCTTTTCATGAAATATATTATACACTTCCTACTTCTTTCCCCCGTCCCATCCCAAATCCTTATCCTGACCCCTTCCAAGGGCTATATAGTCGTAATGGTTTGGCGCTTTCCCCCTGATAATTCCCTCCGTTGTTGTTTGTTATTATAGATTCAGCTACTCGGAACAAGTTCCAAGTAGCACGGTCTATGGTGAGCCCGTAGTGGACTAACTGGCACAGGAGCGGGGCTGTGTGTCTCTCGTAATTATTCCCTCCCTCCCTACTACCACCTACCTCACTCCAGGGTGAGGAGGGTTTCTGGTGTGGTGGAGCAGCTCAGTGTTTTGTTTTTTCTTTGAAAACAAATGTGTGAGAAATCTTGAGCATGAGAAGGACATTCTAATAATTTAAATTTTGACAAAATTGAGCATTAATCTTTAGGCTTTGTGGTGGGTGTGTGTGTGTGTGTGCTGGTGTGTGTGTGCGTGTGTGTGTGTGTGTGGGTGTGTGGCGTGTGTGTGTGTGTGCACGTGTGGTGTGTGTGTGGTGTGTGTGTGTGTGTGTGTGTGTGTGTGTGTGTGGGTGTGTGTGTGTGTGTGTGTGTGTGTGGTGTGTGTACGTGTGTGTGTGTGTGTGTGTGTGTGTGTACTCACCTAGTTGTGCTTGCGGGGTTGAGCTCTGGCTCTTTGGTCCCGCCTCTCAACCGTCAATCAACAGGTGTACAGTTTCCTGAGCCTATTGGGCTCTATCATATCTACACTTGAAACTGTGTATGGAGTCAGCCTCCACCACATCGCTTCCTAATGCATTCCATTTGTCAACCACTCTGACACTAAAAAAGTTCTTTCTAATATCTCTGTGGCTCATTTGGGCACTCAGTTTCCACCTGTGTCCCCTAGTGCGTGTGCCCCTTGTGTTAAACAGCCTGTCTTTATCAACCCTGTCGATTCCCCTGAGAATCTTGAATGTGGTGATCATGTCCCCCCTAACTCTTCTGTCTTCCAACGAAGTGAGGTTTATTCCTGCAGTCGCTCCTCGTAGCTCATACCTCTCAGCTCGGGTACTAGTCTGGTGGCAAACCTTTGAACCTTTTCCAGTTTAGTCTTATGCTTGACTAGATAGGGACTCCATGCTGGAGCCGCATACTCCAGGATTGGTCTGACATATGTGGTATATAATGTTCTGAAAGATTCCTTACACAAGTTTCTAAAGGCCGTTCTTATGTTAGCCAACCTGGCATATGCTGCTGATGTTATCCTCTTGATATGAGCTTCAGGGGACAGGTCTGGCGTGATATCAACCCCCAGGTCTTTCTCTCTCTCTGACTCTTTAAGTATTTCATCTCCCAAATGATACCTTGTATCTGGTCTCCTGCTTCCTACCCCTATCTTCATTACATTACATTTGCTTGGGTTAAACTCTAAAACCATTTGTTCGACCATTCCTGCAGCTTGTCCAGGTCTTCTTGAGGTCTCAAGCTGTCCTCCTCTGTCTTAATCCTTCTCATAATTTTGGCGTCGTCAGCAACATTGAGAGGAATGAGTCTATACCCTCTGGAGATCATTTACGTATATCAGAAACAGGATAGGTCCAAGTACAGAGCCCTGTGGGACTCCACTGGTGACTTCACGCCAGTCTGAGGTCTCACCCCTCACTGTAACTCTCTGCTTCCTATTGCTTAGGTACTCCCTTATCCACTGGAGCGCCCTACCTGTTACTCCTGCCTGTTTCTCCAGCTTATGCATCAACCTTTTATGGGGTACTGTGTCAAAGGCTTTCCGACAGTCCAAAAAAATGCAGTCCGCCCACCCTTCTCTTTCTTGCTTAATTCTTGTCACCTGATCGTAGAATTCTATCAAGCCTGTAAGGCAAGATTTACCCTCCCTGAACCCATGTTGATGGGTTGTCACGAAGTCTCTTCTCTCCAGATGTGTTACTAGGTTTTTTCTCACAATCTTCTCCATCACCTTGCATGGTATACAAGTTAAGGACACTGGCCTGTAGTTCAGTGCCTCTTGTCTGTCACCCTTTTTGTATATTGGTACTACATTAGCAGTCTTCCATATTTCTGGTAGGTCCCCCGTTTCCAGTGACTTACTATACACTATGGAGAGTGGTAAGCAAAGTGCTCCTGCACACTCTTTCAATACCCATGGCGAGATTCCATCCGGCCCAACAGCTTCTCACATCCAGCTCCAATAGGTGCTTTTTGACCTCATCTCTTGTAATTTCGAACCTATCCAAGGTCACCTGGTTTGCTGCCACCTCTCCCAGCGCCGTGATATCTCCCTGTTCTATTGTAAAGACCTGGAACCTTTTGTTGAGTTCTTCACACACCTCTTTGTTATTCTCTGTGTACCTGTCCTCGCCCACCCTAAGTTTAATCACCTGTTCCTTCACTGTTGTCTTCCTCCTGATGTGACTGTGTAGTAGCTTTGGTTCAGTCTTGGCTTTGTTAGCTATATCATTTTCATACCTTTTCTCAGCTGCTCTTCTCACACTGACATACTCGTTCCTGGTTCTCTGGTATCTCTCTCTACTTTCTGGTGTTCTGTTATTACGGAAGTTCCTCCACGCCCTTTTGTTCAGCTCCTTTGCTTTCATACATTCCCTATCCTACTATTGTGTGTGTGTGTGTGTGTGTGTGTGTGTGTGTGTGTGTGTGTGTGTGTGTGTGTGTGTGTGTGTGTGTGTGGTGTGTGTGTGTGTGCGCGCGCGCGCGCGCGTGTGTGCGTCGTGCGCTTGTGTACTCACCTATCTGTGCATGCAGGCTACAAATCCAGCTGCTAGACCCCAGTCTTTCCAGCAGCCGGTTGTCAAGAGCAATGAATGACTCGCGATCTATTTTCCAATCATATCAACTTTCGAAAATAATGAATGTGGGTCGCCCCTGACGCATAAAAAAATACTGATAATAATAATATATATATATATATATATATATATATATATATATATATATATATATATATATATATATATATATATATATATATATGTCGTACCTAGTAGCCAGAACGCACTTCTCAGCCTACTATGCAAGGCCAGATTTGCCTAATAAGCCAAGTTTTCATGAATTAATATGTTTTCTCTAATTTTTTTCTTATGAAATGATAAAGCTACCCATTTCATTATGTATGAGGTAGTTTTTTTTTATTGCAGTTAAAATTAACGTAGTTATATGACCGAACGTAACCAACCCTACCTAACCTAACCTAACCTATCTTTATAGGTTAGGTTAGGTTAGGTCGCCGAAAAAGTTAGGTTAGGTTAGGTTAGGTAGGTTAGGTAGCCGAAAAACAATTAATTCATGAAAACTTGGCTTATTAGGCAAATCGGGCCTTGCATAGTAGGCTGAGAAGTGCGTTCTGGCTACTAGGTACGACATATATATATATATATATATATTATATATATATATATATATATATATAATATATATATATATATATATATATAAAAATAACGAGAGTATGGCTAGTGTGTTTGTGAAGCGAGGGAGGGCAGGACAAGGCGCCCCGGGTGGAGGCTGGAGGTGCTCATGATGCCCAGTGATGCCACAACTATTTTAGTGTAAGTGAAGGGAGCAATGGAAGGAAGACAAAGGTCGAAAGAATACAATAAAGAGTTTCAAAAGTAGATATGAAATAGTTCAGTGTCACTCCTTAAGGCAAGAAACAGCTAGTTATAAGGGTCCTCGGGAGTGATTGGCCACCCTGCCAATACCATCGTATGAATACTTCTAAACAGGGCCCAAGGACTAGAGTGCTGCCCCCCCCCCCAACCGGTGACACAGTTACATGCACGCCCACCATGCCGGGTGGCCAACATAAGAACGGCCTTTAGAAACTTGTGTAAGGAATCATTCAGAACCTCGTATACCACGTATGTCAGACCAATCCTGGAGTATGCAGCTCCAGCATGGAGTCCATATCTCGTCAAGCATAAAACTAAATTGGAGAAGGTTCAGAGGTTTGCCACCAGACTAGTGCCCTAACTGAGGGGCATGAACTATGAGGAGAGAAGACGGGAATTAAACCTCACGTCACTGGAAGACAGAAGAGTTTGGGGGGACATGATCACCACACACAAGATTCTCTAAGGAATTGATAGGGTAGATAAAAAGACATGCTATTTAATACAAGGGGCACACGCACTACGGGACACAGGTGGAAATTGAGTGTCCAAATGCCATAAAAACATTAGAAAGATTTATTTTTCAGTGTCAGAGTAGTTAATAAATGGAATGCATTAGGCAGTGATGTGGTGGAGGCTGACTCCATACACAGTTTGAATGTAGATATGATAGAGCCCAGTAGGCTCAGGAACCTGTACACCAGTTGATTGACAGTTTAGAGGCGGAACCAAAGAGCCAGAGCTCAACCCCCGCAAGCACAACTAGGTGAGTACACACACACACACACACACACACACACACACACACACACACACACACACACACACACACACACACACACACACACACACACACACACACACGCGCGCGCGCGAGCGGAAACCCAAACAGTAATTGTCAACAAAGCCATATGAGGCTCCACCACCGTGAAAGGCTCAGTCTACAAGTGCTTGCTCTGATACTCTTCCTCACTCACATATCAGCCCGTCCTCCAAAAATGGGATGGTAAATGTGAGAAGACAAATAAGTGCAATTATGTACTATTCATAGCAGTTAGGAATTGTACTTATTTTCACTTAGTATTAAATCGTACTGTCAAATATATTGTGAATATTTGAGTTTACCTGAAAATTGAATAGAAAACCGCAACCTCACCTAATCGTCTTAGTTTTTCAAGATAATAATTTTAATGCTTCTTAATTACAATTAGTACTTCACCTACAGCTATATTGATATTACAGTTTTATAAAACTAATAAAACAAAACTAAAATAAATCAATAAATTGTAAAGTAACTCAGGATATTTTAAAATCTTGTATAAAATCTCTATTGTTTAATAAACCTGAAAAAGAAATTCCTGATATTTGAAACTTGAGTATTGTAAATTGAAATTAAAAACTTCGTCCTAAAATTCTAAGTGTCTTAACAGAAAACGAGGTGAATTAAATCGGGGGAGGGAGTTGGGTAAATGTAACAGCCCCCTAAGTGCAATTATGCCCTGGTTATGACAGTAAGAAAATGTACTTATTACACTTGGTATTAAATCGTACTGTCAATTCGGAGCATGGGTTGCACATACATGACACAACCAACTTTATGAGAGTAGAAACAACAGAGGACGGAGCAAACCTCCACACTGCAGTAAACCAAGTCTGGCAATGGGCTACAAAATACAACAAGATGTTCACTGATGATAAATTCTACCTTTTGTCATAAGCCTATCATACAATTTTAGAAAAAAATACGAAAACGCAGTCAAGCAATACAACAGAGCGACAAAACCCTGGTAAAAGACTTATTATTGTCAAACTATAATAAATATCACGATACACTTAAAAGCACAATATATTTACCGTAACCACTGCATATAACAACCCTTATGTTTCTTTCAAACAAGAAGTGCCAATTTAATGTTAGTAATTTTCAAAACACTAGTGCTCTCTAGGGTGGAATATTGTTGCACACTAACAGCAGCCATTCAGAGCTGAAGAAGTTACTGACCTGGAGAACGTGCAGCGATCTTTTACTGCCAGAATACATTCCGGAACCACCTAAATTACAGGGACCACATTTAAATCTCTCAAATTATACGCACAGTCTCAAGAAACACATCATAATCAACATCTGATTTTTTTTTGGTAAGAAGAAACGGTTTCAAACGAACACACTGAAGTAATTCCTAACGAAGGCAGGAATCACGGCAAAATGTTTAAAATAGTCCCGGTGAAAACTATGGGTGCAACAAGTTCTCTGTGAGGTAATTATATATTAAGAGTCCAACGGCTTTGAATACCATTCCTTTAAATATAAGAGACTCGTACCTAACACTGCTCTACCGACTCGTACCGGGCAGCGTACACACTGCTCCCCCAGACCCACCACGTGGTAGACGCGCGGTAGGAAAGTAGAGAAGAGGTTCTAGGGGGGGGGGACGGAGAATAAGACATTGAAGAGATGTAGATGCTATAGACGAAAGTAGAGACAGATTCCAAGTGAGGGACCAAGTTACTGGAGAGGAAGAAGAGGGAGACTGGGACACTGTCACTCATCTTGCCAAGACGAGTGGCAGGAGGGGTGTCTTCTAAGGTTTCCAACAAGTCCAATGTAGTCTATGAGTCCAAGTCCTACGAGTCTGGAGGTATTATGTGATCTACGTGGATCACCTAATATCTCCAGAGTCAGGAGATATTATGTGATCTACGTAGATCACCTAATATCTCCAGAGTCAGGAGATATTAGGTAATCTACGTAGATCACCTAATATCTCCAGAGTCAGGAGGTATTAGGTGATCTACGTAGATCACCTAATATCTCCAGATTCAAGTGATTCCCCCAGGAGAGGTAGACAGTCTCAGTTGGATACCAGTGGTGTGTCTCTGGGGCCCTCTCTTATTGTGGGTGGTCATAGTGAGGTCGCTAGAGCTTTCCACTCAACTGTTTTCCACTCCGGTGAACGTGAGTTCGAGACTCCGGTGGTACAAGTTAATGAAATGATGAAATGTTATTTACACGTTTACTGTAGTTTATGTAACACACATTACATATCAGGGGCCTGTGGTTGAGTGGACAGCACTTGGGACTCTTAATCATAGGGTTCGGGTTCGATCCGTGCTGATGGCATAAACAAAATGGGCAGTTTCTTTCACCCTGATGCCCCTGTTACCTAACAGTAAATAGGTACCTGGGAGTTAGACAGCTGTTACGGGCTGCTTCCTGAGGGGGGGAGGGAAATTTGATCGATTAACAGTTGAGTGGCGGGCCGAAAGAGCAGTGCTCAACTCCCGCAAGCAGAAGCACAACTAGGTAAGTACACACACGTACACACACACACACACACACACACACACACACACACACACACACACACACACACACACACACACACACACACCGGTACTTCACTGCTAAATATTTGTATCACTCCAATCACGTTACCAAAGAGCTCAAACTCATTAACAAAACAGCATTAAAACTGCTTCAATATAAGCTTCAACCGCAGGTAGTATTTCAGTTATATCTGGGCAGTAGGCGAGGTGTGTGTGAACAGGAGGGTTCACCCTTCACAACGGTGGCAGCTCGCACCTCCCTGTCTCGTCTACACGTAGTCCAGTCTCCGCCAACATTTGTCTCACCCTGCAACAGTTACACAATTCACGAACCATTCACTTTTTAAGTCAACAATTCACCCTTTATTGCAACCGTCCAACCTTCCTGGCAACCATTCAACCTTTATCACAACTATTCAGCCTTCATCTCAACCATTCAATCTTCATCATAGCCATTCAACTTTCATCACGATCATTTACCAACTTATTTAAGCAGTCTCACCTTTTCTGCGAGAATTCTTCCGTTTTCTACGAGAATTCTCCGCGCCGGCTAAGCACACAAAAGCCTTCATTTCTCTGCTGTCCTTGCCAGTTTGTCGGCTTCCTCTGCACGCCCTTCCTCATTTCTGGAGCCTTCTAACGTATTAGGCCAATATTTGAGTGTCTTAAGACTGCGTCTCGAACGAAGCCAGCTAAGGGCATCAAAACTAGAACCAGACAAGAGATTTTATGAACGTGTCGCACGCACGCACGCACGCATCAGAGTCGTCCTTTCGTGTTGCCACAATGGACATTAACAACAGGCGACCCTAACCTAACCGACCCACGCATAGAAAACGTGAGATTGTTCCCGAGTCGGTGTGATTTATAGCACCACGTTATTTGTCAATTTGGGGATTTTAATGTCAACATGTGATGTGTTATTTGCGAGGACGGGTTGCATCCTCAGCCACTCCGACATATAACTAATGGAGCACTAACTCGGGACGGAAGAGCTTCCATGAGTAACAGGACACAATGACAGCCTCTTTCAAAGCTGGGGACATTGCTGACCTGGAGAGCGTGCAGAGATACTTTACTGCTAGAACATAAACTCCTTTACTCCTAAACTCCATAAACTCCTTTACTGGAGTTTTACTCCATAAAACATTAAATTATTGGGACCGATTAACATTTTCTAATCTGTATTCTCTAAAGTGTAGGAGGGAGAGATACGTAATAATTTACACGTGGAAAATACTAGAAGGATTAGTTCGAAATCTGTTTACGGAAATAACACCACACGAGACCAGAAGGCATGGCAGGATGTGCAGAATATCCCCGTTGAAAAGCAGAAGTGCAACAGGGACAGAGGAACACGCTGAGAGCAGTCAACATCAGGGCCCGAAGACTGTTCAACACGATCCCGCTACACATAAGGGGCATAACAGGCCGACCTCTCACGGTGTTCAAAAAAGAAGTTGATAAACACCTCCAAAGGATACCTGATAAACCATACTGTAAGTCATACTATGGGCTACGAGCAGCCGCGTCCAACAGCCTGGTTGACCAGACCACCACCCAGGAGGACTGGTCAGAGACCGGGCCGCGGGGAAGTTGATCCTCAGAATCATGGCTAGGTGACCCTTTACCTACCCCCCTGGCGACCCCCCGTCAGGAAAGTCGCGCTTGACATGTTCCTCACAAATGGCCTCCCGGGAGTGGAAGAAGAGTGGCCCCAACTTGCGGCCAAGCTGGTCCCAAGTGCGTCACGGCGGAAGGACGACTACGTTAAGAGGCTTGCGAGGGCGGCATTACAGCTTGTCTCTGGAGGTAATTCCTAAGAGTTTTCTAACACCCTCCCAAGGGACGCTCACTAATTTGTAATACCAATACACCGAAGCACCAGGCTTCCTGCAGAGTGAAAATTACAAACAGCATTAACATCTATATTTACAAATATACACTTTTATCTATTCAGCATTTGTTTAAAATTTTATCTATTTATCTATTTATCTTTTTATATATATATACACAGAGTTGTTACACTCTTGTTACACTCAGTAGTGTGAGGAGGGTAGAATCTCCTCAGCTAGTTTCCTAGTTTCTAGAATAGGCTAGTCGCTCTAGGGACTCTAGAAACTGAAGCTTTCAAAATTTACATGTACTTGTTTGGGTATCATATGAAAGCTTATGTTAAATGCTGTAGATTAAAACTAATGAGAGGTCTGTGATGGCTCTGTAGAGAGAATTACAGCAGAAATTTGCCTGTTCTGTGAAACAAAGAGGGTAGTATAACAAAAACAACGTTAGAGGTGGAGTGAGTGGGGACAGTGGGGCGAACCATGCCTCCCCCCACCAAGGGAGACGTTGTTACGTGTGTGTTAGAGTCGCTCACCCTCCTGTGTGACTTCACGCCACGCCACAGCGAGGGGCAGTTTGATTGGTCTAGGCACCCACTGCTCCTAGGCCGGGTTTTGGCGCGAAAAGCTTCATTGGAAGAGCGGCAGTGTGGAACAGTGCCGGCTTCCTGCTGGATTTGGTCAAGACAAGTAGGGTGGAGAAATATTGGGCATGTGAGCTCTTCTAGCCGCCAAGAGAGTTCAGTTTGAATTGGGCAGCCAGGGTGTGAGTGTCTAGGTGCGGGGTGGCGGGCCTGCCACCCCCACCACCGTTATCGCTGCCGTCGTTCTGTTTACTCATATTGCATGGCACTCCAGCC
>WNGS01168128.1:0-32201 GCA_020271785.1 Procambarus virginalis | reverse complement strand
CTCTCGTCAGGCCCATCACCTCAACCACCATCCCCCAAAGCCCACAGGCAATCAGCTGGGATGGCCCCATTGTAGACAAAGTTGCTGCAGAGTGCCTGGGTGCTGCATCAACACAGCACGACATTGCTCGCCTCACAGCAGTAGCAGCCCCTCATGCAGGGGATTTCTTGTTAGCAACCCCAATGTCGGCAACTGGCACGCGTCTCACACCACACGCCCTCCGAATTGCTGTGGCCCTCCGCCTTGCTGCCCCAATCCACACCAGATATAGGTGTATTTGCGGCGAGGTGGTGGCTGACAGGTACGGCCACCATGGCCTACTCTGCCAAAGCACGGAGGATGGCACTCGAGGCACAGTGAAGTTAACGACATCATCAAGGAGCCTCACCACAGCTGGATGCCCAGCCGAGAGAGAGCCTCGTTACCTAACGCCCGTAACTCTGATGCTCTTATTGGTCGCCCGGATGGTATCACAGTGAACCCCTGGAAGAATGGCAAGCAGTTGGTATGGGACTACACGTGCGTATCAACCCTGGCTAACACCTACATTGACCTCAGTGTTGCACAACCAGGTGGTGCTGCACCCACAGGAAGCAGCCAAATCCCGTAAGTATAGAGAACTTGATCACCACTACAATTTTGTCCCCATTGCTTCTGAGACACTCGGCGCCTGGGGTAAAAGTGCTACCAGTTTTTTTGAGGAACTGGGTTCTAGGCTCACTGAAACAACAAGGGACCCTAGAGCTGCCAGCTTTCTTTTCAGCGCCTCAGCGTGGCGATACAGAGGGGAAATGCGCACTGCATCCAGGGTTCCTGCCCGCCATCTGAGGAGCTGGAGGAACTCGACAACCTATGATAACCATCCTTGTAACCTATATGTAACTCCTTTTTGTAACACAGTTCAAATAAAGCAAATATATATGTGTACATCAAAAGAATGGGGGTGGTAGGAGAAGAAAAATATTAGTGTTCAGCGAGAAACCACAAGGTCTCCTCTGAATACGTTTTTATTTTCTTCTCCGAGGCTATGGGTCCCACATTGGCACCAGAGGTGGTACCCTCCAAACTTTAAAAAAATATATAATATATATATTTAATTATATATTCTATATAACATATATATATATTCTATATATTATATATATAGTATATATATATCTCGTATAATATCTAATATATATATATATATATATATATAATATATTTATATATATATATATATATAGATATATATATATATATATATATATATATATATATATATATATATATATATATATATATATATATTGTGACGGTAAAGTAGTGGAGTATGGTGTTCGGCAGTCTTCCACTGGCAGATGTCAAAGCCAGGCCACATAATAAAGTAAAACAAAAAAAAAGGAAAAAAAAGAATGACTGCTTGTCTGATAATCTGTGGTAAGGTAAGGGAAGAGACACGAAAAATAATAAACAATGACCTTTAATTATGCTAGAAAACAAATTTAAATAAAGACAATACCTTGGCTGAATAATGTGCAAGATAACAAGTGAAAAATAACTAAACATAAAAATGAATTACGTTAACGGGAGGATAAATGACATACAATAATGGTTAATATAAAAATAGTGCTGGGAATATATGAGCAAGCTAACAACCGCTATTTGATCACACAAGGTGAGTCAACTAGATGTTATCAGCCAGAGCACAAGATATATTCTGATGGTGGTACTGCCAGTCGACCCCGACGTTGCCTTGGCGTGGAACGTGGTTGGTGCAGGGCTGGAGTGGCGTGTTCTCGAACGGCCAATGAGAATGCAGGAAGGCCGACAACTCAGTAGTTTGAGACTGGGACTGCAGCAGTAGAAGGGTCGGCGCGGAGACCAGGTATGCAGGAGAGGGGGGAGGGGGAGTGCAGGTGCGCGTGGCTGTCTTGATATATACATTTAAGCTACTGTAAAACGTATCTTTAATGTTGCTGGGAATGTGATGTATATCGGGAAGAGCAGGCTCAATCTCAGGGAAGAGATTATCGTCACAACTCTCCCCCGAAGCCTGCGGTTCCGGTGAAGTCACGTTCTCGGGAGGTAGAGTAGTAGGTGGAGTAGGCTCTACCTCAGTGATGCTGGAGAGGGCGTCTGATATGATGTAGTCAGACTCCTGGGTGTAGCAATCTCCAGACTGAAATGATGCAGCTGGCAAGCCCATTAAAGAAGTAGTCGATGGTTGAGTTGGGCTGGCTGTAGGAAGTGAAGATGGTTGTGGTCCATGTAGATGGTGGTGGACCGAGTACTTTGCAGGTATGGAGCAAAGTGTTGCCTGTTCAGGACGATGAGTAGCTCCTTGTTGCTCGTGGTGTCGTTTATGGTAGTTAGTACGTAGAGTCTCTTCGCCTTGTTGTACCAGGTCACCCCCGTTGCCGGTACCACTGGCGTCGATATGGAGGATGGGAGACTTGGTGATATCTGGCGAGGCGAGAGATGTATTAGAATATGATAGAGGAGCACAATTACTGTCCTGAAAGTGATTATGGATGTCAGTAAGGATTTCCGAATTAGAAAGCGCTGTCTCAGTGTCAGTGCTTTCGGAAGGAGAAGCAGGGAAGGTCTCACTGTGGCTGTATGGACCTGTAAAGGTGGAATAGGTGGTTAGCACAGTGGGAGGAACACCATGGTAAAGTTTGAGCAGATTGATGTGGCACAGCTGGGTCTTCCGCCGCCTATCGGGGGTCTCGAGAACGTAGTTGAAGTTGTTCCGGCACTCCTTAACACGGTAGGGTCCTGAAAACCTGTTTTGTAAAGGAGAACCTGGGATAGGGAAATAGGCAAGAACTAAGTCTCCCGGTTTAAACTTCCTTACTTGGCAGTGCTGGTCGTAACGAGTCTTCATCCTCTCTTGGGCTTTCTGTAGGTTGTTGCTGGCAAAGGAATGGACCCTCTCTAGAATGTGTCGGAGGTTTTGAAGAAACTGGGGCACATTCTGATGCTCACTGAAGGTGGCATCACGTAGAGAATCCTTGAAAGCCTTGAGAGGTGTACGGCACTTACGTCCGTAGAGCATCTCATAAGGAGATACTCCTAGTGACTCGTTGGGAAGACTTCTGAAAATACACATGATGAGATCAAGTTGCCTATCCCAATCCTTTGAGGTCTCATTACAAAACTTTTTTAAGAGTGCCTTGATAGTCTGATGACTACGTTCAAGAGAACCCTGTGAAGCAGGATGATAGGGGCTGGACAGTACCTGTTTGATGTTGAACTCCTCCAGAGTCCGTTTGAAGAGATCACTGGTGAAGTTGGTGCCACAGTCGCTCTGAATCTCCCTCGGAAATCCATACTGGGTGAAGATTTTCAGTAAATTCTTCACCACTGTAGCAGCCGTAATATTTTTCACTGGAACTGCTATCGGGAATCTGGTGGTAGGACACAGGATGGTTAAGATATAGGCGTTGCCGGCACTGGTCCGAGGCAAAGGACCAACACAGTCAATAATAAGTCTGTGGAATGGTTCCTCAGGCACCTGGATGGGTGTCAGTGGTGCTCTGGGAATTGAAACGTTCGGTTTACCTGCTTTCTGACACACGTGGCATTGTTGAACATACTGCTTTACGTCATTAACCATACCTGGCCAGTAGTAGTCTTGGCGAATCCCATGGTATGTCTTGTTAAACCCGTAGTGTGATAGAGCTCCGTGGGCCAGGTGTAGAATCGTGGGCCGCAGGCTGGTAGGAATCACTAGCTGTTCAACGTTTGCCCAATCGTCCTCTTCCTTCAGTTTACTGGGTCTATATCTGCGATAGAGTAATTCGTTCTCCAAGAAGAACCCAGGAACACTGTCGGATTGGGTCTCAGCCTGAAAGAATAATGGTGTCAAGGTAAGATCTTCTCTCTGTAACTTACGGAACTCCAAAGCGGTCAGATTTGGGGGTAGTTTCGAAGGGTCTTGAGGGACAGCGGTAGCAGTAGAGTCAGCTGGCTGTGGTCGTGCAGCTTGAGCACGGGTGGTCACCATAACAGGAGGAGAAACTTCATCACTCTCTTGAACCTTTGCTGGAACATGCTTAAAAATCGGATTATCCAACACAGAGTTACCCACCTGGGATATGTCCTTGACGATCAGGTTGGTCGGTTGCAGGTCTTCTGCCAAGTCGTTGCCCAGGAGAAGTTGCACTCCAGGCATGGGAAAAGGCTTTTCCCTGACGGCGACTTGGACTTCACCGGTCACGAAGGGACAATCCAGGTGGACTCTGGCAAGAGGATAAGGAGTAGTAGCAGTAAGGTCAGTGATGAATACAGTCTCTCCTGTGTAGGCGACGTTGGGCACAGCTGATTTCAAGACGATCGATTGAAGAGCCGCTGTGTCCCTCAAGATCTTAAGTCCAAAACGTCCCTCAGAATCTGAACCGTGGGTAGAGATAGTTCCTGGATACAGATGTTTGCTAAAGAGAGACAGATCATTAACATGAACACCAACATTCATTACAGGCTTACCGGACTTAGGGTGAGTAGGTTTGGGCTTAGTAGGTTCTGTGTTACCTTTAGATTGGGACTTACCACATTTTTCTATGGTATGTCCATATAGTCGACAATACCTGCAGTACAGTTGAGAGGTACCTTGATCTGGGCTCACTTTCTCGTAACTGTACCAAGACTTCTTACTGGTAGGTTGTTCTGGTGTCAGCCGGTGGATGAGGCTGTAAGTGTCAGCTGACTTCGCGCATTTCACCAAATCGGTCTCTTCCTTGTCTGCTAAGTATAGGCGGACAGGAGGAGGTACACGCCTCAAGAATTCTTCAACCAGTATGAGGTTGACAAGCTCTGGAAAAGTAGAGACATGTGCTGCCTCCAGCCATTTCATGAAATATCTCCGTTTGGTGTTAGCAAATTCTAAGAAGGTGGTGGTACTTGCCTTTACGTAGTCACGGAACTTTCGTCGGTAGCTTTCGGTGGAGAGAAGGTAGGCGTCCAACACAGCTTGCTTCAGGGTGGTGTAGTCGTTTTCAGATGCCAAAGTGCTGAGTGTGACTGCTGCTCTACCTGTTAAATGTACTCGGAGAAGGGTAGCCCATTGGTCGTCAGGCCAACTAAGTTGATTAGCAAGGGTCTCAAAAGTAGTGAAAAAACATCAACCTCCGTTTCTATGAACGGGGGCATTAACTTACTTGCATGGGAGATATTGAAACTTGGAGGAAGACTAGCTGCAGCTTGTTGGAGTTGAGCTTGGTGTGTAGCGTCCATCGTGAGTTCTCTGTTACGACAGTCTAGAGCTGTTTCCGCTTGCCGTTTGTCGTGTTCGCGTTGCATTTCTAGTTGTCGTTGTTTTGTCTCAAGTTGTACTTTTTCACGCTCTTTGAATAAGGCCAACTCACGTTCTTGCTGTCCTTTGAGGAGGAGGGCCTCTCTTTCACTCTCTTCTTTCTTCAGTGCGGCCTCTCGCTCTTTGAGGCGGATTTCTTCTTTCTTGAACTGAAGCTCGCGTTCTTGTTCTTCCTTTCTGATGGCAGCTTCACGCTCTCTGATTGCAGCTGCTTCCTGTTGTTGCTCCCGCTCGATCTTAGCAAGTTCTAGTTTGAGCTTCATTGCTGTCAAATCATGCTTATCTGAAATAGTATATTGTTCGTGAGTATCAGAATCTATCTTCCCTTCATCCAAAAGATGATCCAGTATCATATTATGTATGGCATATTTGTTGGCTCCATGGGGAACTTCTAAGTGATACTCATGTGCAAGAGTTATCAATTCGACCCTCTTAGCATGACGTAAGTTCCCTATTTCACTTTCTGGATCTGTCTGGAAAGCTTGGATACGAAACATGGTGAAAATGGCAAATAAATGTGACACGAATATACTGTGATGATATGGTGAATGTCAGAAACAGGAAACGTGGCAACTGATACCTATCCTGTGGAATTGTTAATAATTAAAGTTAATTCAAGATGGTAAATGATTAAGGTCGCAGGAAATCTTGTACCCGGTACTCACTGTGGGAGGATAAAGGCAAGAAAATCCTACTAATTAGTTGAAACTGAGTTTCGAAAAACAAGTGAAACACTAAATGGTTCCAAAGTAAATTAGGTAGTCCAAAAATGTAGTCATACCTTGCCGAGTCACTATAGAACATAAGCAAGTTACCCACTGAAATTAAATATGGTACTTACAGAATTAGCGAACTTCGTGCTCAAAAGAAAGAAAGCTAATTCCCTACCTTAAGTAAGTACCATCAATTCTGACCGACGAGTAGGGGTGCGAGTGTCAACTGGTGACGAGAACTATTGGCGAGGTCCCAACTCGCCAATAAAAGTCCGTGCGAGAGGAACTTTGGCCCTCTTTGTCCTCCTAGAGTCGGATTGCAGAAATTAGGTGCTATTGACCCGGAGACAGACCACAGTACCAGGGTACCTATATGATAATCTGTCGAAAATATGAGAAATATCTGAGGGACAAAAGATGTTAAACACGGGTAATAACACGGAGGGGGAGACGACCAATTAAGAGTATGACTGAGGCCTACAGTCACCACGTAATCCAAAGTTGTCTCACACTCACCATATGCTACTCCCGTAATGCACAATATACACAGCACCATATGAATAATAAAAGTGATTAATGTAAATATTGAAAGCAAGGGAATGAAAGCCAAGTACGCTTACCACAATTACCAATACCTGAGTGCAGATCCGGGACAGGCCCCCAATTATATGTGACGGTAAAGTAGTGGAGTATGGTGTTCGGCAGTCTTCCACTGGCAGATGTCAAAGCCCGGCCACATAATAAAGTAAAAAAAAAAAAAGGAAAAAAAAGAATGACTGCTTGTCTGATAATCTGTGGTAAGGTAAGGGAAGAGACACGAAAAATAATAAACAATGACCTTTAATTATGCTAGAAAACAAATTTAAATAAAGACAATACCTTGGCTGAATAATGTGCAAGATAACAAGTGAAAAATAACTAAACATAAAAATGAATTACGTTAACGGGAGGATAAATGACATACAATAATGGTTAATATAAAAATAGTGCTGGGAATATATGAGCAAGCTAACAACCGCTATTTGATCACTCAAGGTGAGTCAATTAGATGTTATCAGCCAGAGCACAAGTTATATTCTGATGGTGGTACTGCCAGTCGACCCCGACGTTGCCTTGGCGTGGAACGTGGTTGGTGCAGGGCTGGAGTGGTGTGTTCTCGAACGGCCAATGAGAATGCAGGAAGGCTGACAACTCAGTAGTTTGAGACTGGGACTGCAGCAGTAGAAGGGTCGGCGCGGAGACCAGGTGTGCAGGAGAGGGAGGAGGGGGAGTGCAGGTGCGTGTGGCTGTCTTGATATATACGTTTAAGCTACTGTAAAACGTATCTTTAATGTTGCTGGGAACGTGATGTATATTGGGAAGAGCAGGCTCAATCTCTGGGAAGAGATTATCGTCACAATATATATATATATATATATATATATATATATATATATATATATATATATATATATATATATATAATATATATATATGAGCATGAAATAAACTCCTGTGAAGGTGTCCAACAAGGTGACCCCTTAGCCCCCCTCCTTTTCTGCCTAGCTATCAAAGAGGTCACTGATAGTCTGACAAGCGAGCTAAACATCTGGTACCTGGATGATGGCACTCTCGCTGGAACCCCGGAAACCATTTTGGAGGATATAAGGAAAATCCAGGAGCAGGAAGCTGCCTTAGGCCTCATTCTCAATGCGTCCAAATGTGAAATAATCTCCCGCAACCCAGACATCACTGGGCAAATAAATAAATGTTCTTCCAGACATTCTCGTTGTCGAGCCACCGGACTGCACTCTCTTGGGTGCCCCCATTGGTCCACGAGCAATCGAGGAGGTCCTGGCTGCAAAAATCACTGATCTAAAGAGAATGCTGGACAGGACTGACAAGATTGATGCCCATGATGCTCTCTTTCTCATAGCAAGATGGCTGTCATTCCCTAAGTTGACCTACTTTCTGAGACGTTCTCCAGCCTACAGCAGCCCTAAGTTAAATGTGTATGATACCCTTCTGAGGTCTATGCTGGTGAAAGTCCTGAACATCTCATTGGACGACTCTCAGTGGGAGCAAGCAACCCTTCCTGTAAGACTCGGCGGCCTTGGTGTTCGCACAGCCTCCCAAATTGCTCTACCAGTTTTCCTATCCTCCTCCCACGCATCGCACGACCTCGTCAGAGATATCTTACCTGCAACCCTGAGAGATTCAGCACGAATACACGATCCTGCTTTTACTGAATGTTCAAATCAGTGGGATGTTCTTGCAACACAAACAGTCCGGCTGGGACCACTCTCTAGTGGAAAAAGTAGCTGATGCCTTGCTCAGTGCCGAAACATCAGACAAGGAGAAAGCCCGCCTCAGAGCAGTGCGTGCCCCCCATGCAGGAGACTTCCTCCTGGCTTTACCCATGTCAGCAATGGGCACGCGTCTAGATCCAGAATCCCTTCGTGTAGCTGTGGCCCTCCATCTTGGTGACCCAAATCACACTGAATACAAGTGTATTTGCAACAGGGTAGATGCAGACCAATACAGACTGCATGGGTTTCATTGCAAAAGCACAAAGGGCTGGCATGCAAGACACAACGAGGTCAATGACATCATCAAGAGTATCCTCGTCTCAGCTAGGTGCCCAGCGGAGAGAGAACCTCGCATCTTAGGGGTCCAAAACCTGGATTTCCCCGCACTTCGCCCTGATGGCATCACCATATACTCATAGAAGGAGGGTAGACGGTTGGTGTGGGACTACACATGTGTATCCACCCTGGCTGACACCTATGTACACTTCGGTGCTGATCAAGGTGGGGCAGCCAACCACAGGGAAACAGCAAAATCAATCAAGTACAGGCGACTGGAAGATCAATAGCTCTTTGTTCCCATAGCGTCTGAGACGCATGGCCCCTGGGGCAAGAGTGCCTTGGGATTTCTCAAGGAATTGGGTTCCAAGCTTATTGACGTCGCCAGAGACCCAAGGGCTTCCAGTTTTTTGTTTCAGCGCTTCAGTGTGGCGATCCAGATGGGAAATGGATGGTGCGTCCTCAGTTCCTCTCCGGAAGCGGAGGAGCTTCAAGAGATCCATAACCTTAAGGCATTTGTCTTGTATGTTTTGTAACCTTTAAATACACAATAAAGCAAAAAAAAAAAAAGGAAGGGGTTAGTAGGAGAAAATCACACAGAAACTGTATTGGAGTGGACCTACATTCCCTCCAATGTGTCATGTGTGGTTTCCTCAGAGGCTATGGGTCCCCCTTCTTCCAGCCAGAAGTATACATGTATATATATATATATATATATATATATATATATATATATATATATATATATATATATATATATATATATATATATATATATATATACCCACCACCATTAGTTACCCCTACTCCAAATTAATCAACAAAAATCAGAAATTACAACCATCACATAGAAATAACCTGCAAACGTGAATAACATCACATGAAAACAGAAGGTATGACAGGATGTGCAGAATACCACCGTTGAAAAGCAGAGGTGCAACAGGAACTTCTGAGAAAAGTTCCAGATCAGCCAGGCTGTGGTACTGTAAATGCTGCACAAGGATGGATTGATAAATTAATATATTGACTACTGACTTTGAAAACAAGTTTATTGATTTTATTACAAAATAAATCATATATTTTACATAAATAATTTTGAATTTTTTCTTAGAAATTATATTGTTCTGTAAAGGAAGTAAGATTGATGGGAGTCACCTCTGACTTAATTACATAAAGTTTATTGATTTTATTACAAAAAATAAATCATATATTTTACTTAAATAATTTTTAATTTTTTCTTAGAAATTATATTGTTCTGTAAAGGAAGTAAGATTGATGGGAGTCACCTCTGACTTAATTACATAAAGTTTATTGATTTTATTACAAAAATAAATCATATATTTTACATAAATAATTTTGAATTTTTTCTTAGAAATTATATTGTTCTGTAAAGGAAGTAAGATTGATGGGAGTCACCTCTGACTTAATTACATAAAGTTTATTGATTTTATTACAAAAGTAAATCATATATTTTACATAAATAATTTTGAATTTTTTCTTAGAAATTATATTGTTCTGTAAAGGAAGTAAGATTGATGGGAGTCACCTCTGACTCAATTACATTATCAAAAAATAGTTTATTATCTGCTATCAGACAAATACAGTATTGGGTAATTTTCTTCTGAAGCATCATGACTTGCCCTTTTCCAACAGATTCATCTTCCTTCTTGACTATCTTCAAATTATTTCTTTCTTCTTTTCTGTTTGATGGCTTCAAAATAATGGACGGCTTCGACCCTTCTAAGATATGCTCTTTGGGAACCCTGATGAAGGTACTTGCTTCAGCAGTAAGTAGACACTGATGTGCTGAAAATGTGGAAAACATAACATATATAATAAATATATATTTCTTGCAAAAAACAAAACACCAAAATCACAGAAATTTGAAACCATAGTAGTCTGCAGACAGAGGCCACCAGGCATTCCAACAATCGGTAGAGACCAAGAAGGGCAATTGTGGTGCCACATTGCTTTCCAAGAAACCTAGCATAGATTATTTGAGTTGAAATTGGTTTACTTTTACCAAGGGCCATTTGGAGGTAGGCCCACCCCAGTACCCACTGTGTGTGTATTCTTCCAAATAGTGTAGAGGTGCCATAGGCACAATCAGAGAGCACTGTATAAACATCAGAGGTCCGCGGTTGTTCAACGTCCTCCCAGCGACTATAAGAAATATTGCCGGAACAACCGTGGACATCTTCAAGAGAAAACTGGACTGTTTTCTACAAGAAGTTCCGGATCAGCCGAGCTGTGGTGGGCATGTGGCCCTGCGGGCTGCTCCAAGCAACAGCCTGGTGGACCAAACACTCACAAGTCGAGCCTGGCCTCGGGCCGGGCTTGAGGAGTAGAAGAACTCCCAGAACCCCATCAAGCAGGTATCAAGCAGGTGTAACGTACTCAGGTAACTAGTGCCCAGACACAGAAACTAGACACCTCTACTGTAAGATAACTAGTGGGAAAATGCAAGTAATGCAATCTAACAAGTGAACAAAACAAATTAAGAGTGCGACACGTGGTAGCAACACTGCCAGTCCATACAGCCTCCTCCAGGCCTATCTCAAGTTGGTAAACACCCACGATCAACCCCCAACGGTCAACACCCCACCTTGTAAGACCTTTTGTAAGTCCACCACCACTGAACAGAAGTGTTCAACAAAAATGTCTTTGATAAAAACGTGCATAGAATGTAACATGAAGGTAGATTACCAACAGAGCTTTCAATGACAACTCTGTTCAGCAGCCACACACAAAAAATGTGCCAACATGACTAATAATTCAAGGAGAAATGGTCCTAGTGACCACTCTGTGTACTGGCTCTGCAAAAAGGATGATGTAACTTTTTTGAAGATTATGGAAATCCTGGATAAAACTCCCACCAAAAACAGAGAATCACTAATAAATGCCTGCATAGCAATTTCTAATGTCTTCAAGCAAACTGTATTTATTTATTTATTTATTTATTTATTTATATACAAGAAGGTACATTGGGTTTGTGAGAATACATTGAATAGGACAGTATTACAATCTTGTAAAGTCACTAGTACGCACAGCGTTTCGGGCAGGTCCTTAATCTAACAGATAATTTTAAGTAGGTAAATTCTATCAGAATTGATAAATGATAACAAATACATTGCAAGAGAAAAATGAGATGAGAGAGCTATGTAAGTATATTAAAGCACATTGTTATATTAAAGCTCTGATTGATTACAATGACAGCTTGATGGGTAATTTAAAAGATTAATAGACACCATACAGCAGAATGGCAGCACATATAAGAAGACAGAAATGATCACTATGGTAAAGATTTTCAGATTGGGGACCTAAAGATTGGGAGACTGGGTAGCAATAGATACAGATAAACAAGATTAATAAACACCATACAGCAGAATGGCAGCACATATAAGAAGACAGCAATGATCACAATGGTGAAGATGTTCAAATTGGGAAACATAAAGGTTGGGAGATTGGGTAGCAATAGATACAGTGCAATTTTAAGGCAAAAGGTGAAAAACTATGAAGATGAAATTAAGTACTTTTTAGTATTGATTTTGAATGATGTAAAAGTTGGACAGCTTTTCAATTCAATAGGGAGTGAGTTCCATAAACTGGGTCCCTTTATTTGCATAGAGTGTTTACACAGATTGTTTAACTCTGGGGATATCAAAGAGATATTTATTTCTGGTGTGGTGATAATGGGTCCTATGTATAATGTATATGACACCAAGGTAAAACTAGATGCAGCACAGAGCTCGGTGGCAGCGGCGCTGGAGCAGAGTGGGGAATCGAGGACACCTGAGCAGAGCGGGGAGTCTGGGATGCCTGAGCAGAGTGCAGAGTCGGGCACGCCTGGGCAAAGCGCGGATTCGGGGACGCCTGAGCAGAGCGCGGTGTCAATGGCGCTGGAGCAAAGCGCGGTGTCGCAGGCCCCAGAGCAAAGCACAGTGTCGGGGACGCCGCAGCAGAGTGCGGTCCCTGGCAAAGGGACACAAACAAAACAAGGCCCCAAAATCTGTTGGTATTACAAATGGTCAACCTGTAAACATGGGATATCGGGAAGAACAAATGGAATATGTAAGTACGATCACCCTAGAACGTGCAGAAACCTCCTCAATACAGGTAAATGTACCAAAAAGCTGTGAATTCTTTCACCCAGAAATTTGCAAGAACTCTTTGGACAGGAAAGAGTGCTTCAATGCTGAATGTCCAGCTTTTCATATAAGAGGTACCAGGCGAATAAAACCGACAGACCGCCACTAAGAAAACACCCACTACTCCATCGACCGGGATAATTTTTTAGCAAGAGGAGGAGGAGAAAAATGGCTAAAAATGACCAGACTCTACCACCAACTCGGTCAAATGCTAGAGAGGACGCAAACACAGTGGCCTCCTTACCAGAGCCTCAGATATTTACACGAAGTAAGGCATCCAGCACTTCCACTAACATGATAACATCATTTATATTTGCCAACATCCAGGGTATAAAAACACGCAAATCCAACAAAGTTCACTTTATAGATGGTCTCCTTCATGAGGCAAATGAAGTGTTTGCAGCCCTAACAGAAACCCACATAAAGGACTACCATGATGGTGAAGTATGGATCTCAGAGTACAATCTTTTCAGATGTGATAGGAAACACCGGCTTCAGGGTGGGGTCAGCCTCTACATCAAAGACACACTCATCTGTACTGAGCTGCTAAACACCTCCAATGATATGGTGGAAGTGCTGATAATCATATAGGTACCTGGGTGTTAGTCAGCTGTCACGGGCTGCTTCCTGGGGGTGGAGGCCTGGTCGAAGACCGGGCCGCGGGGACACTAAAAAGCCCCGAAATCATCTCAAGATAACAATAAGATAATCAAAATAGAGATCCTAAATGTACTTATTGTCCTTGTATATAAGTCACCGGAGGCAAACCCTCAGCAGTTTAAAGACCAACTAATGAAAATAGAACACAGCTTGGAAAACCTCACAAATCCAGCTCCGAACATCATCCTGCTTGGCGACTTCAACCTACGGCACCTGAAATGGAAGCACCTGGCTAATACAGTAATATCAGAAAGAATACCAGGAAGTAGTCTAAATGAACTGGCACATGGAAATGACCTGCTACGGATGTGCGACAGGTTTGCCTTAAACCAGCAAATAGTAGAACCAACTAGGAAGGAGAACACGCTGGACCTCATTTTCACTAATAATGATGAATTGATCAGGAACATAATGATTACAAATACCTGTTACTCAGATCACAACTTAATTGAAATTATGACAACCATGGGGAATAGACCTTCAAAACCAGTCCAGATTCCAGGTAGAGGAGATTTCAGCAAATTCAACTCAATAATAAACAGATAAACTGGGAGCAAATAAACAAGGACTTCACAGAAATAAACTGGGAAGAACAGCTAGAAAATGCAAATCTGAACCAGTGCCTGGAAAAAATAAGCTCAGTAGCACTAAAAATACGTTCAAACAACATACCCCTAAGAAAAAAAAGAAAGAGATGCAGAGTGGAACGGGAACGTCATTCCCTATGTAGGCGAAGAAAACGAATCACGGAACAACTTGAGAGTCGCACCCTATCTCAAGAACGGCGAAGAAGGTTACGTAGAGAAATAGAAACAATTGAACTCAAGCTACAAGAATCATACAAAACCAAGGAGAGGCAAAGACAGCAAAAGGCCATTAATGAAATAGAGAGAAATCAGAAATATTTTTTCTCCTATGCAAAATCAAGATCAAAAACCACATCTAGTATCGGGACCCTGCAAAAGGGAGATGGAACTTTCACCGATGACAACAAAGAAATGAGATAGTTACTGAGGAAGCATTACGACTGTTTTCAGCGAACCATTAAACGAACTAAAGATTGATAAACCAAATGAATTTTTCATGGATATTATACACACATCAAATCATATATCAGACATCACCCTATCCCCACTGCATTGTGAAGAAGCCATAAACAGTATGCTTTTTCACTCTGCACCAGGCCCGGATTATTGGAACTCCATATTCACCAAGAACTGTAAAAAAACACTATTGCAGGCCCTCCACATTCTGTGGAGACAAAGCCTAGATATTGGCATTATCCCTGATATACTAAAAACAACAGAGATAGCACCACTTCATAAAGGAGGAAATAAGGCAGAGGCAAAAAATTACAGACCGATAGCGTTAACATCGCACATCATAAAAAATTTTGAGAGAGTGCTAAGAAGAAAGCTCACAAAATACATGGAATCACAGCATCTCCATAACCCCGGACAACATGGTTTCAGAACAGGGCGCTCTTGCCTGTCGCAGTTGCTGGACCACTATGATATGGCATTAGATGCTATGGAAGACAAACAAAACGCTAATGTAGTTTACATAGATTTCGCAAAAGCTTTTGATAAATGACCATGGTGTTATTGCACATAAAATGGGTTCAAAAGGAATTACCAGAAAAATAGGCAGATGCATCTAAAATTTCCTGAATAACAGAACCCAATGTGTAATAGTTAACAAAATAAAATCCAGCCCATTAACCGTGAAGAGCTCAGTCCCCCAGGGTACTGTGCTTGCTCCAGTACTTTTTCTCATCCTCATATTGGACATAGACAAGAACACAACCTATACCACTGTATCATCCTTTGCAGATGACACTAGGATCTTCATGAGAGTAGGCAACATAGAGGACACGGCAAACTTCCAATCAGATGTAGATCAGGTCTTTCTATGGGCTACAGAAAATAATATGGTGTTTAACAAAGATAAGTTCCAGCTCATGCGCTATGGAAAAAATGAGAATATAAAAACGGAAACCACGTAAAAAAACTCAGGCAAATCATAACATAGAACGAAAAGGCAATGTAAAGGATCTGGGTGTACTCATGTCAGAAGACCTTACCTTTAAAGAACACAATAAAGTAGCCGTCACAACTGCACAAAAAATGACAGGTTGGATAACAAGAACTTTTCACACTAGAGATGCTATACTGATGATGATACTTTTCAAAACGCTTGTGCTCTCTAGAGGGGAGTACTGCTGCACAATGACAGCCCCTTTCAAAGTTGGAGAAATTGCTGACCTGGAGAGCGTGTAGAAATCCTTTACTGCTAGAATCAACTCTGTAAAATATCTAAACTATTGGGACCGACTAAAGAACCTAAATATGTACTCCCTTGAGCGCAGGTGGGAGAGATACATAATAATTTACACGTGGAAAATATTAGAGGGGCTGGTCCCAAACCTGCACACAAAAATAACATCACATGAGACCAGAAGACATGGCAGGATGTGCAGAATACCCCCGTTGAAAAATAGAGGTGCAACAGGTACTCTGAGAGAGAACTCTATCAACATCAGAGGCCCGAGACTGTTCAAAACGCTTCCGCTAAACATAATGGGCATAACTGGCAAACCCCTCACAGTGTTCAAGAGAGAACTGGATAAGCACCTCCAAAGGATACCTGATCAACCAGGCTGTGACTCATACGTCAGGCTGCGAGCAGCCGCGTCCAACAGCCTGGTTGATCAGTCCAGCAACCAGGAGACCCGGTCGACGACCGGGCCGCGGGGACGCTAAGCCCAGGAAGCACCTCAGGGTACTTGCCTTACCATCTACATGATTTGATGCTCTGCAAATACAGCACACATCAATTCATTGCACACTTATATAATAATTATTTGAGAATATATAACAAGTACTTTATATTTAAAAATAATTTTTTTCATATTTGTAGCTATACAATATTTGTATCCCTGGTTTCCATACAGTATATTCTAAACAAAATATATATTAACAAAACACATCACAACAAATAGTTGACAGCTGGTAGACTGCCAAATAACAAAAAGAGCTTTGAATATATGATAAGATATACTTGAGATGGGACAGGAACCAAACACTATCCAGGTCCAAAAAGCACACTTGAAGCCTCCCCAAAACCTCCATTCATTCATTCACAAAGTTCTCCCAAGACCATCATAAATTAATGAATGAATGCATGATGGTCTTTCCCCCAAGACCAAATGATCCAAGGTATGATCCAAATATTGAAATATATTCCCCAAAGATCAAAATATCCAAGATATGATCAAAATATTCAATCAAAACTAGTGACATCAAATCAGCTTATAGAGTGGGTATCAAATCAACAGGAGGGTATAAATAACAGGAGAATTTGAGTTAAACTAGATAGCTGCTTCTGCAAGTCAGACCTTTTCAAATCTGCAGTATCTAGTAAATCAAATGTTTATGTGAATAAATGTCTGACCAGGTTCAAACAAAATCTCTTATTTAAACTGCGTCGTTTCTGGAAAAATTCCCCTGTAATTAAACATTGTTTTGTGGGAGACGGTAAAAATATAGCTAGGGGGACTGACACTGGAAAAACATATTTTATAACCACTGAAGCTCACCTCAATTCTCCTGAATGACTGTGGGATAGCTGCTGAATAACCAGAATTCAAATTATAACCTCATTTAACTACCAATGTGTACTTTACCTCTGCCTTTCCTTCCAAAAGTTTTTCACTTAAAAAAAAAATGGGTCTTCTTTATCATTGTCTCCTTTTTCTTCTTTTTTTTTACTTCCTTGTTCCATACTACACTGGCTTTGCCTGTGTCCTCTAGTATAAACTTTATCATCCAGTGTACCTGAGTGTATCTCTATTTTATCTACCTCATTTTGTTTTAGTGTTTTAGTGTAACTTTAATATTAAACTATAGTGTACTTATAATATTATAGTAAGTAAGCTATTCGTTTTATAGATTTCATAATTGCTTTTTTACTTTTATTGGTCATCCATTGTTATTAATTATTCTAGTTCATTTTTACTTTAAGTTACCATTAAGTTTTCATTACTTAAATTACCATTAAGTTTATATTACTTTACAATTTTTAAATCATTAAAATGTATAACTAAAAATGGACAAACTGGAGGAATGGCCCAAGAATATATACACCAGTTGACTGACAGTTGAGACACGGGACCATAGAGCCAATCCTCAACCCCTGCAAACACAACTAGGTGAGTACAAGTTTTGTTTGGAAATTGAATAATGAAGAATGAGTTTTGCTTACCTGTCACAGTTGTATCTTGAGAAAGTCGGTGTTTCTTCTTTATTTTTTTCAAGGACTTATCCTCTTGCTCTACATTCTTGTCTTTTCCTTCACTGATCTTCCTATTTTGATTTTCCTGAGTGTGAACTGAAAATAAGGAAAACCTGAATAAAATATATATCCTCATATATATTTTATAAACAAAAATTGTTTCTCTACAACTGCAGATACAGATAACACACAGCCACTCTACTTGAATTAATGCACATACTACACACACACAACACACACACACAATAGTTCAAATCTACAAAAGTGACAGCAGAGAAGACCCACTCAATTATAGACCAGTATCATTGACAAGTGTAATAGTCATAATATTGGAAAAAATAACAAAAACTAAATGGGTAGAACACTGGGAGAAAAATGATATAATATCAGAGAGACAGAATGGTTTTTGATCTGGAAGATCTGGTGTATCGAATTTACTCATTTTCTATGATCGAGCAACAGAGATTTTTACAGGAAAGAGATGGTTTGGTTGACTGCATCTATCTGGACCTAAAAAAGGCTTTTGATAGAGTTACACGTAAGAGGTTGTTCTGGAAACTGGAAAATAATGGAGGGGTGACAGGTAAGCTTCTAACATGGATGAAAACTTTTCTGACTGATAGAAAAATGAGGGCAGTAATCAGAGGCAATGTATCAGACTGGAGAAATGCTACAAGTGGAGTACCACAGGGCTCAGATCTTGCACTGGGGATGTTCATTGTCTACATAAACACTATACCAGATGGAATACAGATTTATATGAACATGTTTGCTGATGATACTAAGATAATAGGAAGAACAAGAAACTTAGATGATTTTCATGCCCTTCAAGATGACCTGGACAAAATAAGTATATGGAGAACCACTTGGCAAATGGAATTTAATGTGAATAAATATCATGTTATGGAATGTGGAATAGGAGAACATAGACCCCCACACAACCTATAAATTATGTGAGAAATCCTTAAAAAATTCTGATAAAGAAAGAGATCTACGGATGGTTCTAGATAGAAAAGTATCACCTGAGGAATACATAAAGAACGTTGTGCGAGGAGCCTATGCTACACTTTCTAACTTCACAATTGCTTTTAAATACTGTACATGGATGGTGAAATACTAAAGAAATTGTTCACCACTTTTGTTAGGCCAAAGTTAGAATATATGCAGCGGTTGTGTGGTGCCCATATCTTAAGAAGCACATCAACAAAATAGAAAAGGTGCAAAGACATGCTACTAAGTGGCTCCCAGAAATGAAGGACAAGAACTATGAGGAGAGGTTAGAGGCATTAAATATGCCAAAACTAGAAAACAGAATAAATATGAGGTGATATGATCACTACGTACAAAATAGTAACTGGAATTGATAAAATTCAAAGGGAAGATTTCCTGAGACCTGGAACTTCAAGAGCAAGAAGTCATAGATTTCAAATAAGTAATGATGCCGAAGAAAAATAAGAAATTTCACTTTCACAAACACAGTGGTAGACGTGGATTATATATATATATATATATATATATATATATATATATATATATATATATATATATATATATATATATATATATATATATATATATATATATATATATATATATATATATATATATATATATATATATATATATATATATATATATATATATATATATATATATATATATATATATATATATATATATGTTATTAAATATGACCGAAAAAGTAAGATTAATAATTCTAACACGAATTTTCTCAATTTTCCTTATGTTTCTTTTTACTGATGACGGTAAATTAAAAATCAATTCTCCAAAATTCATTCTTTATTTCTAGTCTGACGCGACACTTGAGCGCGTTTCGTAAAACTTATTACATTTTCAAAGACTTTTAGTTTATCTACACAACTTATGCTTTATGAAACAAACATTGGCTCTTATACCTGCATTTGGGTGAGGTGATGTAATACATTAGTGGGGTGAAACACAGAACATGGAAAACGGGGTATAGATTTGTAGAAGTAGAAGTCGGGTCCCAATAGAACTGCAGAAGGCCTATTGGCCCATATTTCTTGATGTTTCTATATTGGAGCGGAGTCTTGAAGTAGGTAGAATATAGTTGTACGTTAATTGGCTGTTGATTGCTGGTGTTGACTTCTTGATGTGTAGTGCCTCGCAGATGTCAAGCCGCCTGTTGTCACTGTATCTATCGATGATTTCTGTGTTGTTTGTTAAGATTTCTCTGGTGATGGTTTGGTTGTGGGAAGAGTATATGTTCCTTAATGGAGCCCTGTTGCTTATGCATTGTTAAACGCCTGGAAAAAGATGTTGTTGTCTTGCCTATATACTGAGTTTTTTGGGGCTTACAGTCCCCAAGAGGACATTTGAAGGCATAGACGACGTTTGTGTCTTTCAAAGCGTTCTGCTTTGTGTCTGGAGAGTTTCTCATGAGTAGGTTAGCAGTTTTCTTGGTTTTATAGTAAATCGTTAGTTGTATCTTCTGATTTTTGTCTGTAGGGATAACATTTCTATTAACAATATCTTTCAGGACCCTTTCCTCCGTTTTATGAGCTGTGGAGAAGAAGTTCCTGTAAAATAGTCTAATAGGGGGTATAGGTGTTGTATTAGTTGTCTCTTCAGAGGTTGCATGGCGTTTTACTTTCCTTCTTATGATGTCTTCAATGAAACCATTGGAGAAGCCGTTGTTGACTAGGACCTGCCTTACCCTACAGAGTTCTTCGTCGACTACAGAGTTCTTCGTCGACTTCAGATGTCAGGCTCTGATGTTAATTTTAATATTACTGTTAACTGGAATACATGAAAGAAAACTATATCAGCAGTCAAGTATAATGCAACTAACAATTGAATTAATAGTGGTCGAGAACGGGCCGAAACGTATTTGTCTTTTGATCTTTTTGTGTGTGGTTGGGACAACATTCTTCAGTAACATTATTGTGACTCATCAGCTGTATAAAATACAACTACTTTATACAACAAATCAGTAATGTAATTGTGGAACCTAAAAACTTGTCTAAAATATATACAAGTTTTGCTTTGAATTTAAAAAACGAAGAATGAGTTTTGATTACCTTTAATAGTTGAATCTTCAGATAGCCTTCGTTTTTTCTTCATTTTCTTTAACTTAACCTCTTGCTCCCCATTCTTTTCTTTTGCCTCACTGATGTTGATATCTTCTTGGGCATCTATATTATTTTTTGGTATCTTGTTGACATTTGATCCATTGTCCTGCATGTATGCTGAAAATAAAGAAACATGCGTAAAATTAATATGGTATCCTCAATACAAAATATGTCCTCCAAAAAACTTTAATTGAAAGAAACACTGTAATGTGAAATTTGGCAGCAATGAGGAACTATGTCATTATGGGAATTTTGGTACCCATATGTAAAGGAAATCTCATTATCTGCTGATATAAACCTGATGCAAAGTAAAGTGGGTCAAAATTATTTACACACCCTCCTCCACTATGTGATGGAGTGCAAAAAGATATGTGAATTCGGATAATTCTATAACAAATGTTCAAGATATGAGTAAATATTTAATTGAAAATGATCTGCTACCAGAAATCTTGGTCAAATATCACCAGTTTGCTAACTGTGGCGATACGATGGGGGTCACCATCCCACCTGTACTGCGGGCTCAGTCTGTGGGCCTGGAATTTTCAAGCCGGGCTGGGTACCCGGAGATTGCACGGGCGTGTGAGCGGCTGCAGGTGCCTGTGATTGACATCTACGGTGTCGAGCTGGTGACAGCCCGTCGGGTGATAATAAAGTTCACTGAGGAAATGGCGTATAGTGCATTTCTCCGTAGGTACGAGGGGCGGACTCTGCCTCTACAGGATGGTGAGGGCACTGTTTCCATCTCGGATCGGTGTGGTGCCCTCACCTACGTAAGCGTCCATGGAGCTCCGTTAGAGTTTCCAGAGGGTCTGCTACGGCGGTATTTCGGCCGGTTTGACGCCATTGAGAGTGTGCGTGTGAATGTGGTGTCTTCGAGCCCGCTTAAGGGCGTACGGACGAACATTCGTACCCTGGGTATGAGGCTACGGGAGGATATTCCGTCCTCTGTGCGGCTGTTGGGGTACACAGTTCGTGTATTCTACGCCCGCCAGCCTAGGACTTGTTATCGTTGTGGCCTGTCGGGCCATCAAGCTGCTGAATGTTCTGCGCCCGCCTCTGCACCTGTGAACCTCTTCAGCGAGGAGGACTTTCCACCACTTCCTGTGGAGGAGGACGTCTCCCCAGACGCGGCTACGCCCCCTGGGTCGCATGATGCGCCCCCTGTGGTGGAAGTTCCCCCGAATGTCGCCGACCCTGTTCCGGATGTTGCGATGCCCTCGGTGGATACTCCTGCTCCTGTCCCTGATGCTCCCGTGGGCCTTTCTGATGCTCCCTCCTCACCGTCTGCGTACCCGTCTTCGGTTTCTGCGCCTGGCCCTGCGTGCTCGCATGCGACCTCGCCTCGGGTCCAGGCTGCGCTGAGTGCTGGGGTGGCTGTGGGGCCTCCTGTTGTGTGTGGTCCGGTTCCCCCTGCGGTTGAGGCTGCTGCAGTCATGAGACGGGCTTTAGTCCGCACGGCTTGTGATGCCCGTGGTTCTGGGTCCGCCTCCGGCTCTGAGGATGTGCGCCCGGTGCCAAAGCGGTCCAAGCGTTCTTCTACTGCATGGGCGAATGTGGAGAGTTTCGACGCCGATGGGTCTTCGGGAGATGAGGTGGTGGTCGCTGACGTCCATGTACCAGCTGATGCCAAGGATTGTGTATATGATTCACCTCCGGTTTCTTCTGTAAGTGGTTCCCCGCAGTGGGGGGTGGTTGCTCCTCCGGATGTTGGTGAGGGGGGTGCTGATGCAGGCCGCGACCTAGTGTTGGTCCTAAAGAAGGATGTTCGGCGAGGGGGGCCCCTGCAGGTGTCCCGTCCGGTGGTAGCTGCGGAGCCCTGTGGGGCTGCACAGGTTACGAGTGCGCTGCCCGTTGCCCGCGCCTGTAAGGGGCCACCCGTCCCGTTCATCTTAGCCTCCGGCGTGGCGTTTGATCCGGTGACCAACCCTTTGAATATTGCTTTTATTTCCCGTGTGATGCCTGTTCCGTGTTGCCCCTCGACCGTCTGGGTTCCAAAGGATCGGGTATTTGTTGAGGGTGTGCCTCTTTCGATGCCCGATCCTCGGACGAGCTGGAGTCACCCTATTCCGGACAACCTCCTGTGTGTGTGGGAGGCGTATTGTATTCTTTTCCCGGCAGCGGAGTGGCCGGAAAAGTATGCGCAATCTTGATAGTTTGTATCGAGTGTGTATTGGACTTGGTATGTTCTGTGATGTTTATTGTGGGCCCTTCAGGCCGATGTCCCTGTTTCTTGTAATCTAGGCTACACCTTTTCATGCATTATGTTTCTTTGATTTATTGTATTATGTGCCCTTCTGGCTTTGCTATTTGCTCTCTTCCGTGAGGGGTTATTGTGCGAAAATTTTGGTTCTTTTGTTTCTGTGTTGAATTGTTATTGTGAATTGTTATTGTGTTATTGTGAATTGTTATTGTGCCATGTTATGTAGTTTATTATTTTTTGTACTCCTCTGCTTGCTCTGTGTTATTTGGTCTTGTATTTTGGGCATTGTTTTGCCTGTTTGCGTTTTTTGTTTTGATGGTATTGTACTGTGATGTCGGTCCTTCTGGCCGATGTATGTTTTTGTGGTTTTTTATGTACCTTTTATTGTTTTATTGATTGTACTTGCATGCTTGCATGTAAAAATAAATTTAAAAAAAAAAAAAGTTTGCTAACTGTATGTAGTAACTAAGTGATTGTAACCTATCCACCGCTGTCCACTGGATGGAGGCAGTGTGCAAGATAAACATATCAATTGTGACACTAGTTCTCCCACATATGTCAGTTGCTTAATTTAAAAACTGTACTTATGGTTGGTCTCGAGCCCCTTGTCAATGTGGTGATGTGTATTGAATTTTGTAATTTGGTAATCAAGATTGAAACTTGCTTAGCTAAAATGCTTGAATTGTTTGGTTCAGTCCCGGAGCCAATTAATTATGTGCCTCTGCACCATTTCCACTACCGCTAAATACATGGATAAGGGATGAATAATATATGAACTAAACTACTGTACAAAGTAAAGGCAAACAATTTTTGCCAACACAAAGGAACATGCAGGTGTTTATGATTTTAATTGTTAGCTTATGCGAAATAATAATAATATTAATTACCATGATAAAACAATTCGGTGAGATTGTTAACATTTTTTCTTGACAGACCACTTCCTGGTAGCATGCCCTTGCTGGTATTTCTATTGCCGACCTTAAAATATATAACAGCAACTTGGTAACCACCACCTTGAAGCTTAGAGACCTGCAATACAACAAAATATTTACAAATATAACTAAAATATTTTTAGTGTTAATTTGAACACAGTGTTCAAGATATATGGCTTCAATTATAAAAAAAGAGATTAACTTTATGAGTACAGAATATAAGATGGGATAACCATGAGCTTCTGAAACAGACAGCATCCCTCCTCATACAGCATAGGGTATATCTGCAAAAATGCAGAAGTACCGAAGTAGCTTAAGATGTACTTTTCTTACCTAGTTTAAGAGACCTACTGATAGTTATATCATTAAAGTATAATTACATAACTAATGGAAATTAAAAAAATATAAAATAACACAAAAATACTTATATAATGCACATTACTTTATTAATAACAACAATAAGTACAGTATTCACCAAAATTTATAATGTTACTAATAATTAATTACCAAATGGCTTAAAATCAATTTTATTTGTGGGACAATTTAAAACCTAACATATTGGATATTAATACAATATGATACAATTCTAATTGAAGAAATAACAGAATGCATGAAATACTTACATATTTTTTCATGGCTTTAAATGATCTGCAAAGATTCTGATGCTTTGCAGCTCTTCGACCCATTTCCTTATATTTCTCCTCCTGCTCTACATCACTCTTACGTTTTTCATCAATAAAACTGTGTCCGCAGTTGCAGAAATGTCGACGAACACTAATGACATTACTGCAGATTGGACAATACCGCTGGAAAGGTTTCTTCTGGCCTGTAAATAAAGATAATCTGGGCAATCATAAAAAGAGTAAAATGTTTAAAATGTAATACAGTGGTACAAAAAACACAGTAGCAGCATAATGAAAGAGCACAAAGCACTACAGTGCTACAGAAGACTGAGCGGAGAATTGTGATTGTATTATTGAGAACCTGCACAGAACCAGATTTTATTAATTACATAACTAAATCAAATTTAATATGTTTAAATAACAGAAGAATAATCAGGAATATTCAATGTAAATCAAAATTGCAATTTGTGAACTGCAAATAATTGAATTGTAACTCAAATATTTATTTGACTAAGTTTTTTGATCTTCCAATAATATTAAATTAATATTCAACTCAACTAACATTTTGTGGTAGTTTGAAATGGATATGCAAAGTTTGAAATGGATATGCAATTTTAACAGACAAAATTGACAAAACAAAATTAAGATTTTATACTCTATATCTAATGATAATGTGAACTTACACCCAAATAAAATTAATAACCTACAAAAATAATATTTAAAGTATATATTATATACAAATCACAATTATAATATAACTTACTTGAATTACTGGAAGCCATTGCTGTAATGTTCTCTCAGATAGAATTGTTGACAATGTTGGAATTTTGTTGCAATTGATAATGTCTGATTTAAATTTACCTAAAAAAAATAAAATATTTTAATTACAGATATACAATAACATCAGTTTAGATTAATTATAAAAACAAAAATGCATATTTTCAATATATATTTTTTCATGCATATTTTTCTACCTTGCATATAAATGCAAGGTAGAATGCATACCTTGAGGATACCTTGAGGTGCTTCCGGGGCTTAGCGTCCCTGCGGCCTGGTCATCGACCAGGCCTCCTGGTTGCTGGACTGATCAACCAGGCTGTTGGACGCGGCTGCTCGCAGCCTGACGTATGAGTCACAGCCTGGTTGATCAGGTATCCTTTGGAGGTGCTTATCCAGTTCTCTCTTGAACACTGTGAGGGGTTTGCCAGTTATGCCCCTTATGTGTAGTGGGAGCGTGTTGAACAGTCTCGGGCCTCTGATGTTGATAGAGTTCTCTCTCAGAGTACCAGTTGCACCTCTGCTTTTCAACGGGGGTATTCTGCACATCCTGCCATGTCTTCTGGTCTCATGTGATGTTATTTCTGTGTGCAGGTTTGGGACCAGCCCCTCTAGTATTTTCCACGTGTAGATTATTATGTATCTCTCCCGCCTGCGCTCAAGGGAATACAGATTTAGGCTCTTTAGTCGGTCCCAATAGTTTAGATGTTTTATTGAGTGGATTCTAGCAGTAAAGGACCTCTGCACGCTCTCCAGGTCAGCAATTTCTCCAGCTGTGAAAGGGGCTGTCATTGTGCAGCAGTACTCCACTCTAGAGAGCACAAGCGTTTTGAAAAGTGTCATCATCGGTATAGCATCTCTAGTGTGAAAAGTTCTTGTTATCCAACCTGTCATTTTTCTTGCAGTTGTGATGGCTACTTTATTATGTTCTTTAAAGGTAAGGTCTTCCGACATGAGTACACCCAGATCCTTTACATTGCCTTTTCGTTCTATGTTATGATTTGTCTGAGTTTTGTACGTGGTTTCCATTTTTATATTTTCATTTTTTCCATAGCACATGAGCTGGAACTTATCTTCGTTAAACAACATATTATTTTCTGTAGCCCATAGAAAGACCTGATCTACATCTGACTGGAGGTTTGCCGTGTCCTCTATGTTGCCTACTCTCATGAAGATCCTAGTGTTATCTGCAAAGGATGATACAGTGCTATAGGTTGTGTTCTTGTCTATGTCCGATATGAGGATGAGAAAAAGTACTGGAGCAAGCACAGTACCCTGGGGGACTGAGCTCTTAACGGTTGATGGCCTGGATTTTATTTTGTTGACTTTTACACATTGGGTTCTGTTGGTCAGGAAATTGTAGATCCATCTGCCTATTTTTCCTGTAATTCCTTTTGAGCGCATTTTATGTGCAATAACACCATGGTCACATTTATCAAAAGCTTTTGCGAAATCTGTGTAAATTACATCAGTGTTTTGTTTGTCTTTCATAGCATCTAATGCTATATCATAGTGGTCCAGCAAGTGCGACAGGCAAGAGCGCCCTATTCTGAAACCATGTTGTCCGGGGTTATGGAGATGCTGTGATTCCATGTATTTTGTGAGCTTACTTCTTAGCACTCTCAAAATTTTTTATGATGTGCGATGTTAACGCTATCGGTCTGTAATTTTTTGCCTCTGCCTTATTTCCTCCTTTATGAAGTGGTGCTATCTCTGCTGTTTTTAGTATATCAGGAATAACGCCAGTATCTAGGCTTTGTCTCCACAGAATGTGAAGGGCATGCGATAGTGGTTTTTTACAGTTCTTGATGAATATGGAGTTCCAAGAATCCGGGCCTGGTGCAGAGTGCATAGGCATACTGTTTATGGCTTCTTCAAAATCCAGTGGGGATAGGGTGACGTCTGATATATGATTTGATGTTGGTAACATATCCATGAAAAGTTCATTTGGGTTATCTTAGTGGTGCATATATGCACCACTAAGATGGTGGTGCATGTATTTTATAACACATTTGAACAATGAAACCCTACAGATGATACAGAACACACAAGAAAATTGGGACTGTAAGAGACACTGAAAAAACAGAAATTACATGATGTTTAACAGTGATAAGTTACAGGTGCTGAAGTATGGTAGAAACGAGGAGATTAAATGAAACAAGAAACACAGGACACAATCAGACCTACTCTAAGAAGAAAAAAAAACAAGAGATCTGAGAATTACGACGTCTGACGACCTCACACTTTGTGAACATAACCGAGCAAATATAGTGGTGGCCAGAAAAATAATCGGATGGTTTATGAGAACGTTACAGCTCAGAGACCCAACCCACAGTAATGCTAATACTATTTAAATAACTGGTGCTGTCCCATCTTGAGTATTGCTCAGTATTCACTCCCCCTTTCTGAACAGGAGAGATCTCTGAATCAGAGGGAATACAGAGACCATAAACAGCAAGCATAGAAATGATAAAACATCTAAATAATTGAGACCGTCTCAAAGCTCTCAACATTGTACTCTCTGGACAGGAGACAAGAATGGTATCAAATAATAAATACTGTATATGGAAGATACTGGAGGGCCAGGTACCAAATTTGCACAGCATAATATAACAACATACTGGAGCTAAAGATACAGAAGGAAATTAATAATAGCAACATCTCTGAGAGCAGAGATGGATTCCTTACGAGAGGAGGTACGACAGCTGAAGCGTCGGGAAGAAACGGAGAAGACCAATATTAACAAGACCTCGTCGTGGAGAGTCGTTGGGGACAGGGGTCTTAAGAAGACCTTGACAAGGCCGCCTACAGACGCCCTAAAGACAGCAAATTCATTTGCCGTGTTGGAGGACGAGTGCTGTGGTGAGCCTGCAGTTCACTCCGAAAGAAATCAGCAAGGAGCGGCGAAGCGCTGGCCCCTCAGGGTGCTCAGAAAGTTAAGGAGGTACCGAAGCGAATTTTGGTTGTTGGAGATTCCCAGGTGAGGTATTTAGACAGAACGTTTTGTGCCAGAGATAGGGGGAACAGATTAAGAGTTTGCTATCCGGGAGCTGGAATTGGTGATATTGTTGGAAACATGAATGATATTATGACGGGAAATAGGAACAAACCCATAATTTGTATTAGTGCAGGGGGTAATGATATTGGACGAGTTAGGAGTGAGGAACTAATACAGAGATTCAGGACAGCCATTGAATTAGTTAGGAGCAAGGGAGGAATCCCGATCATATGTGGCATTCTCCCAAGGGAGTGGGAAATGAATGGATGTCGAGGGCACTTGGTGTCAATTGCCGGCTGGAAAGATATTGCAAATCAAATGCAATATCTTTCATAGACAACTGGGAACACTTCTATGGAAGAAATGAAATGTATGCTCGTGATGGGGTGCATCTATCGAGGGCTGGGGTTGCTGTTGTTGCGAACTCGTTGGAACCAGTGGTTAGAGGTGTTTGTTTAGGTTTAAACTGTTAGTAGATAGTGGTATGGGAATTAATTTGGAGGAAGGAGGTAATAAAAGTATGTGTTTGTGGGAGAAAGGAATTGGCAAAATGATCAGGGAAAGAGAAGGGCCTCAAAATAACAATTCACTTAGGGTATATTACACTAACAGTAGAAGTCTAAGAAATAAAATTAACGAATTAAATGCTCTTGTCTGCACAGAAAAAATAGATATTATTGCACTTACGGAAACGTGGATGAATGTAGAAAATAGAGAACTATTAGCTGAATATCAAATAAATGGATTTAAACTATTTCACACAGATCGATATATTAGACGAGGAGGGGGAGTAGCCATATATGTTAGGGACAATTTGAAATGTAGTCTCAAAGAGGGAATCAAAACTGAGCCACACACAGAAACTATTTGGATAGAATTAAACGAAAAAGCAAATAATATTATAATAGGAGTTATATATAGGCCACCAAATTTAGACAGAATGGAAGCAAAGCATCTATGGGATGAAATATCTAGAGCATCTAGATCTAACAGTATTTATGTCATGGGTGACTTTAATTTTAGTGGAATAAACTGGTTGAACAAAACAGGGAATAGTGAAGCAGAAGATTTTCTAGAATTAATTGACGATTGCTTTCTTACGCAACACATTAAGGAACCAACGCGGGGAAATAATATTTTAGATTTAGTGTTAACTAACAGGGAAACACAAATTAAGGACATGGAAATAGGGAGTGAGCTAGGGAACAGTGATCACAAAGAAATCAGATTTAGCATAGAATGGAATAGACCTGTAGGAGAAAATTCTGTTAAAGTGCCAGATTTTCGAAAAGCTGATTTTAACAGCCTAAGAAATTTTCTGGGTCAAATAGATTGGAAAGTCTTGGGTATAGGGTGTGGGCCGGTCTTGGAGCGAGACATGAACCCAGCGATAGGTGACGTAAAAGGGGATTTCGATGTGGATTCAATATATAACTTATTTAAGAATATTCTAAACAAAGCACAGGAACGTAGTATACCATACAAATTGAACAGATCGAATACTAATGACCCAAAGTGGATAACAAAGAATTTGAAGAACCTTATAGGTAAAAAGAGAGCCTGGTACAAAAGGATTAAAAATGGGGAGGTTACTTTAGAACAGGAATTCGTACAACTGGTTAGAAATGTTAAAAAAGAGATAAGGAAAGCAAAAAGAAACTATGAAGTTCGCATAGCAGGGCAAGCAAAGACAAATCCTAAAGGTTTTTTCAGTTATATCGAACTAAGACTAGGGAAAGGATAGGTCCATTAAAAACTGAGACAGGTCAAATAACGGATAATGACGAGGAGATGAGTAGTATTTTTAACAAATATTTTATATCTGTATTTACTAAAGAAGAACTTAACAATATGCCTTCAGCCGAACAAGTCTATGTGGGTGGGGATGAGGACAGGTTGACTAGTTTAGCAGTTACCAGGGAGGATGTAATTAAACAATTAGTAAAACTAAAACCAAACAAATCCCCAGGGCCGGATGAAGTGTTTGCCAGGGTGCTTAAAGAATGCAAAGAGGAGCTTTCCGAGCCACTGTCAACCATATTTAATAAATCAATAGAGTTAGGCAGAGTGCCAGAGTCATGGAAGGTAGCTAATGTGGTACCAATTTTTAAGAAAGGAGATAGATCACTTCCGTCAAACTATCGGCCAATTAGCCTAACGTCTATTGTGGGAAAGTTACTTGAATCGATAATTGCAAATGCAATTCGTCTTCATCTTGAAAAACATAAATTAATAAATGAGTCGCAACATGGTTTTACAAATGGCCGTTCATGTTTAACAAATTTGCTATCTTTTTATACCAGCATAGTTGAGGCAGTTGATAGTGGTAAGGATTGTAATGTTGTGTACCTTGACTTTAGCAAAGCTTTTGATACAGTGCCACATGAAAGACTAATTAAAAAAATAGAGGCTCATGGTATTGGGGGTGCTATATAAAGTTGGATTAGGGCATGGCTATTCCAAAGGAAACAGAGAGTTAGTATAAATGGGGTTAAGTCAGAGTGGGATAATGTTGTTAGTGGAGTGCCCCAAGGCTCTGTCCTGGGACCTCTGTTGTTTATAATATTTATAAATGATTTAGATTCAGGTTTGAGTAGCAACATTTGCAAATTTGCAGATGATACAAAAATCGGTATGGAAATTAACACGAAAGAAGACTCGCTATCACTTCAAGTTGATCTAAATTGGGTTTTAAAATGGTCAAAAGACTGGCAGATGCAGTTTAATGCTAATAAATGTAAAGTTTTGAGGCTAGGTAATGATGATAGAGTTACAAGATACGAGCTAGATGGTGTTGAGATTGCAAAGTCGGATTGCGAAAGGGATCTAGGAGTTATGATTAGCAAGAATTTAAAACAAAAGGATCAATGCATGAATGTTCGTAATAAGGCAAATAGGACACTGGGATTTATTAATCGAAGCGTTAGTAACAAGACACCTGGTGTGGTTCTTCAGCTATATCTTGCTCTAGTTAGGCCCCATTTAGATTATGCAGTTCAGTTTTGGTCGCCGTACTATAGAATGGATATAAATTCACTTGAACGTGTCCAGCGTAGGATGACAAAGTTAATTCCCCAAATTAGAAATCTTTCATATGAAGAAAGATTAATAAAGCTTAAATTGCATTCACTGGAAAGGCGAAGAGTTAGGGGTGACATGATAGAAGTTTACAAGTGGATGAATGGACATAACAAAGGAGATATTAATAGGGTATTAAAAGTATCAACACAAGACAGAACACGAAACAATGGGTATAAATTGGATAAGTTTAGATTTAGGAAAGACTTGGGTAAATACTGGTTCGGTAACAGGGTTGTTGATTTGTGGAACCAATTACTGCGTAACGTGGTGGAGGTGGGATCCCTCGATTGTTTCAAGCGTGGGTTGGACACGTATATGAGTGGGATTGGGTGGTTATAAATAGGAGCTGCCTCGTATGGGCCAATAGGCCTTCTGCAGTTACCTTTGTTCTTATGTTCTTATGTAACAGTGAGGAGTAGAGGTGTCATAGGTACAATCAGAGAACAGAGTCTTAACAGTAGGGGGGTCAAGGGCTGTTTGCTAGGCTAGGCAAGGGTAGACTAGGCTTGGCTAGTGTTGGCTAGGTTATGCTAGGAAGAAGTAGGCTAGGCTGATTTACTCCACCAGTAATTTGGGGGAAGAGGGGAGGGGGGAACCTCAATATAAGCCTAACTTGTAGCTTCCTGTTCCCTGACACAATGATTTATTTTGTCAGGCTTTCAGCACAGCTGCATCAAAAACCCTGGTTATTTAATTACAGACAAGAAGGTACACTGGGGATTAAGAGAGAACATAGGAATAATGATGACTTTACAATATTGTAAAGCCCCTGGCACGCATATCGTTTCGGGCAAAACTCTTGT
>WNGS01168127.1:0-12112 GCA_020271785.1 Procambarus virginalis | reverse complement strand
TAGGTATATATATATATAATATATATATATATATTATATATATATAATATATATATATATATATATATATATATATATATATATATATATTATATATATATATAATGGGGTTACCACCTCTGGTGCAATTATAGGGACCCACAGCCTCAGAGAAGGGAACACAGAGCATTCAGGGAAAACTTGCCATTTAACTCTGAATACATGAGGTGTGTTCGCTTCTCCTACCACCCCCCTTTTTTATGGTGTACACTTTATTAAGCAAGGTTATACAGTTACATATCTGATTGTATACAAAAAAATGAACATTAAGAGGACACAAAAAAAGTTCGCTTCCTAGAGGCTGTAGATTTCCTCGAACTCCTCCGACGTTGGGCAGGAACCGAGGATGCAGCGAGCATCCCCCTCTGGATCGCGACACTGAGGCGCTGAAAGAGGAAAACTCCGCTCCTAGGGTCTCTTGTGGTGTCAATGAGCTTGGAACCAAGATCCTTTAGAAACCTTCTTGCACTCTCTCCCCATGGGCCTAGGGTCTCAGACCCTATTGGAACGAAGTTGTACCGATGATCTAATTGCCTATACTTGGCTGACTTGTCTCTTCTCTTTGTGTCGCCGCGGCTCCTGCTGTGCCGGCAGAGAGTTTGATGTATGTGGCTGCCAGGGTGGATACGCAAGTATAGTCCCATGCAACTGTCTGCCACCTTCCACGGACGCAGTGTGATTCCGTCTGGTCGGCCGGCAAAGCTAACAGAGTCCGGTTCAGAAGTTTGCGGGGCTCTCTCTCCGCTGGACACTGGCAGAGGCAAGGCTTCTTTTAATGATGTCGTTTACTTCGTCGTGTCTAGTGTGCCAACCACCAGATTTTCCACAGTGCAGGCCCTGCAATCCATATTCGTCAGCGTCTGCCTCGCCGCAAATACACCTATGAACAGTGTGGATAGGGGCAGCAAGACGGAGAGCGACTGCAATACGGAGCTCCTGCGGATCAAGACGTGTGCCTGTCGCAGACATAGGGACTGCCAAAAGGAAGTCCCCTGCATGGGGAGCCTGCACAGCTGTGAGGCGTGCACGATCACTGGGGGTTGTTGCTGCCTCCAGCAAAGCTGTGGCTTCTTTGTCTGCAATGGGGCTGTCCCAACTGTTGTTTCTTGGCTTTCGGCATGGCTGGTCTGAGTGCTGGGTCTGCCATGGCACCCCATTTCGTGTCGCATTCCGTTAGTGGGGTCCTGTATCCCCGCTACATCACTGAGGTGTCAGGTAGAATTTCCTTAACCAGGTCATCTGATGCTGAGGAGGAAGACAGGAAGGCTGGGACAGCAATTTGGGTGGCAGTGCGGACACCCAAGCCACCGAGCCTAACAGGAAGAGTGGCTTGTTTCCACTGGCACTCGTTGAGGGAGAGATTAACAACTTTTTCCAGCATGGTCTTCAGTAAGAGGTCATACTCTTCAAGCTTTCGGTTGTCGTAAGATGGGGCGCACCTCAGAAAGTAGGTTAGCCTCGGAAGGGATAGGCATTTGGTGAGGAGATAAAAAGCATCGTGGCATCGATGTCACCTATTCTGTCTTCCATCCTCCTAAGGTCTGCGATTTTCTTGTCAAGGATCTCCTCAATGGCATTAGACCCGAGGGGGGCTCCAAGGAGGGTGCTGTTCTCGGCCCTAATGACATGGGCTCCAGGCAAGGCAGACCTTATTCTAGCTACGATGTCTGGGTTAGAGGAGACTACTTCACACTTGGAAGGGTTCAGGACAAGACCCAGGCTTACTTCTTGCTCCCTTATTTTCCTGATGTCTGCCAAGAGGTCGTCTACAGTGCCAGCTATAGTGCCATCATCCAAAAACCAGATGTTGAACTCGCTGGACAAGCTTTCGGTGATTTCTTTTAAGACTAAGCAGAAAAGAAGGGGAGCAAGAGGATCACCTTGCTGAACGCCTTCACATGATCTGATTTCATGTTCACCAAAGAGCAGTTTTGACTCACCACTGTAGCACGATAGTATGAACGGGTAGAGGGGCCGAAATGGCGATGTACGGCACAAAGTACTGCATCTCTTCTGACCATGTTGAAGGCATTCTTAAAATCCAGTTTGAGCAGGGCCTTTTCATCAGAAATGTTGGTGATGTATGCTCGTGCTGCATGGGCAGCCGCTTCACAGCCTTGGGGGATTCCAAATCCTAGCTGGATTATATATATATATATATATATATATATATATATATATATAGATATAATATATTATATATATTATATATATATATATTATATATATATATATATATATTATTTATATATATAATATATATATATATATAATATTATATGTTATATATATATATATATATATATATATATATATATATATATATATATCGTACCTAGTAGCCAGAACGCACTTCTCAGCCTACTATGCAAGGCCCGATTTGCCTAATAAGCCAAGTTTTACTTAATTAATATATTTTCTATATATTTTTTCTTATGAAATGATAAAGCTACCCATTTCATTATGTATGAAGTCAATTTTTTTCATTGGAGTTAAAATTAACGTAGATATATGACCGAACCTAACCAACCCTACCTAACCTATCTTTATAGGTTAGGTTAGTTAGGTAGCCAAAAAAGTTGGTTAGGTTAGGTAGGTTAGTTAGTCGAAAAAACATTAATTCATGAAAACTTGGCTTATTAGGCAAATCGGGCCTTGCATTGTAGGCTGAGAAGTGCGTTCTGGCTACTAGGTACGACATATATATATATATATATATATATATATATATATATATATATATATATAATATATATTATATAGATATATATATATATATATATATATATATATATGCAACAATGAATCAAAAAACACTGATCCAAGTATGCAGAATACCACATGTGAAAAATAGAAAATGCTTAACGCGTTTTCGGCTAATTCGCCTTCATCAGAGCAAAGTAGAATGAAGATCATCTTCATTCTACTTTGCTCTGATGAAGGCGAATTAGCCGAAAACACGTTAAGCATTTTCTATTTTTCACATGTGGTTATTCTGCATATATATATATATATATATATATATATATATATATTATAATATAATATATATATATAATATATAATATATATATATATATATATATATTAGATATATGCGAACAAGCCCTGAGGTCCCCAGGACTAAATGCGAATGAAAACTCACACCCCAGAAGTGACTCGAACCCATACTCCCAGGAGCAACGCAACTGGTATGTACAAGATGCCTTAAACCACTTGACCATCACGACCGGACATAATGAGGTAAAATGCTATGCCCAAGATAACCATCTGAGTGCCGGCGGTGGGGTGGTTCAAATAGCTTCGGCTATCACCTCATTATGTCCGGTCGTGATGGTCAAGTGGTTTTAGGCATCTTGTACATACCATTGCGTTGCTTCTGGGAGTATGGGTTCGAGTCACTTCTGGGGTGTGAGTTTTCATTCATAATATAATATATATATATCACTAAGAACTCTTGACCCGGCCAGGATTCGAACCCATGCCGTCCAGGATCACCCCTAAACGTACACAGTACCGTGACCACCGCACCAATGATCGTCTATAAGGATTGGTCAGTCTTGGCGCTTATTAACTAAGCTCCCTGACTGACCAACCCCCGACGACACTCATGGATCCTTTGGGTACAGTTTTTCATCAATTCTGGCGCATGCACGGGCTGCACTGAGTCTAACATGTGTGAGAAAGCTGCATGAACGCGCAAGCCATATATCACTAAGAACTCTTTGACCCAGCCAGGATTCGAACCCATGCCGTCCAGATCACCCCTAAACGTACACAGTACCGTGACCACCGCACCAATGATCGTCTATAAGGATTGGTCAGTCTTGGCGCTTATTAACTAAGCTCCCTGACTGACCAACCCCCGACGACACTCATGGATCCATTTGGGTACAGTTTTTCATCAAATTCTGGCCGGGTCAAAGAGTTCATAGTGATATATGGCTTGCGCGTTCATGCAGCTTTCTCACACATGTTAGACTCAGTGCGGCCCGTGCATGCGCCAGAATTTGATGAAAAACTGTACCCAAATGGATCCATGAGTGTCGTCGGGGGTTGGTCAGTCAGGGAGCTTAGTTAATAAGCGCCAAGACTGACCAATCCTTATAGACGATCATTGGTGCGGTGGTCACGGTACTGTGTACGTTTAGGGGTGATCCTGGACGGCATGGGTTCGAATCCTGGCCGGGTCAAAGAGTTCTTAGTGATATATGGCTTGCGCGTTCATGCAGCTTTCTCACATATATATATATATATATATATATATATATATATATATATATATATATATATATATATATATATATATATCTATATATATATATATATATATATATATATATAATATATATATATATATAATCCACCTACTATAATCCACGTCTACCACTGTGTTTGTGAAAGTGAAATTTCTTATTTTTCTTCGGCATCATTACTTATTTGAAATCTATGACTTCTTGCTCTTGAAGTTCCAGGTCTCAGGAAATCTTCCCTGTGAATTTTATTAATTCCAGTTACTATTTTGTACGTAGTGATCATATCACCTCATATTTATTCTGTTTTCTAGTTTTGGCATATTTAATGCCTCTAACCTCTCCTCATAGTTCTTGTCCTTCATTTCTGGGAGCCACTTAGTAGCATGTCTTTGCACCTTTTCTATTTTGTTGATGTGCTTCTTAAGATATGGGCACCACACAACCGCTGCATATTCTAACTTTGGCCTAACAAAAGTGGTGAACAATTTCTTTAGTATTTCACCATCCATGTACAGTATTTAAAAGCAATTCTGAAGTTAGAAAGTGTAGCATAGGCTCCTCGCACAACGTTCTTTATGTATTCCTCAGGTGATACTTTTCTATCTAGAACCATCCGTAGATCTCTTTCTTTATCAGAATTTTTTAAGGATTTTTCACATAATTTATAGGTTGCGTGGGGGTCTATGTTCTCCTATTCCACATTCCATAACATGATATTTATTCACATTAAATTCCATTTGCCAAGTGGTTCTCCATATACTTATTTTGTCCAGGTCATCTTGAAGGGCATGACAATCATCTAAGTTTCTTGTTCTTCCTATTATCTTAGCATCATCAGCAAACATGTTCATATAAATCTGTATTCCATCTGGTATAGTGTTTACGTAGACAATGAACATCCCCAGTGCAAGATCTGAGCCCTGTGGTACTCCACTTGTAACATTTCTCCAGTCTGATACATTGCCTCTGATTACTGCCCTCATTTTTCTATCAGTCAGAAAAGTTTTCATCCATGTTAGAAGCTTACCTGTCACCCCTCCAATATTTTCCAGTTTCCAGAACAACATCTTACGTGTAACTCTATCAAAAGCCTTTTTTAGGTCCAGATAGATGCAGTCAACCAAACCATCTCTTTCCTGTAAAATCTCTGTTGTTCGATCATAGAAAATGAGTAAATTCGATACACCAGATCTTCCAGATCAAAAACCATTCTGTCTCTCTGATATTATATCATTTCTCTCCCAGTGTTCTACCCATTTAGTTTTTGTTATTTTTTTCAATATTTTGACTATTACACTTGTCAATGATACTGGTCTATAATTGAGTGGGTCTTCTCTGCTGTCACTTTTGTAGATTTGAACTATTGTGTGTGTGTGTTTGTGTGTGTAGTATGTGCATTAATTCAAGTAGAGTGGCTGTGTGTTATCTGTATCTGCAGTTGTAGAGAAACAATTTTTGTTTAATGAGGATATATATTTTATTCAGGTTTTCCTTATTTTCAGTTCACACTCAGGAAAATCAAAATAGGAAGATCAGTGAAGGAAAAGACAAGAATGTAGAGCAAGAGGATAAGTCCTTGAAAAAAATGAAGAAGAAACACCGACGTTCTCAAGATACAACTGTGACAGGTAAGCAAAACTCATTCTTCATTATTCAATTTCCAAACAAAACTTGTACTCACCTAGTTGTGTTTGCAGGGGTTGAGGATTGGCTCTATGGTCCCGTGTCTCAACTGTCAATCAACTGGTGTATATATTCTTGGGCCATTCCTCCAGTTTGTCCATTTTTAGTTATACATTTTAAAGATTTAAAAATTGTAAAGTAATATAAACTTAATGGTAATTTAAGTAATGAAAAGTTAATGGGAACTTAATAACTAATAGGGAACTAATGGGAACTGCGACAGGCAAGAGCGCCCTGTTCTGAAACCATGTTGTCCGGGGTTATAGAGATGCTGTGATTCCATGTATTTTGTGAGCTTACTTCTTAGCACTCTCTCAAAATTTTTTATGATGTGCGATGTTAACGCTATCAGTCTGTAATTTTTTGCCTCTGCCTTATTTCCTCCTTTATGAAGTGGTGCTATCTCTGCTGTTTTTAGTATATCAGGGTTAATGCCAATATCTAGGCTTTGTCTCCACAGAATGTGGAGGGCCTGTGATAGTGTTTTTTTACAGTTCTTGATGAATATGGAGTTCCAATAATCCGGGCCTGGTGCAGAGTGCAAAAGCATACTGTTTATTGCTTCTTCATAATGCAGTGGGGATAGGGTGATGTCTGGTATATGATTTGATGTTGGTATCATATCCATGAAAAATTCATTTGGTTTATCAATCTTTAGTTCGTTGAATGGCTCGCTGAAAACAGTCGTAATGCTTCCTCGGTAACTATCTTATTTCTTTGTTGTCATCGGTGAAAGTTCCATCTCCCTTTTGCAGGGTCCCGATACTAGATGTGGTTTTTGATCTTGATTTTGCATAGGAGAAAAAATATTTCTGATTTCTCTCTATTTCATTAATGGCCTTTTGCTGTCTTTGCCTCTCCTTGGTTTTGTATGGTTCTTGTAGCTTGAGTTCAATTGTTTCTATTTCTCTACATAACCTTCTTCGGCGTTCTTGAGATAGGGTGCGACTCTCAAGTTGTTCCATGATTCGTTTTCTTCGCCTACATAGGGAATGACGTTCCCGTTCCAATCTGCATCTCTTTCTTTTTTTTCTTAGGGGTATGCTGTTTGAACATATTTTTAGTGCTACTGAGCTTATTTTTTCCAGGCACTGGTTCAGATTTGCATTTTCTAGCTGTTCTTCCCAGTTTATTTCTGTGAAGTCCTTGTTTATTTGCTCCCAGTTTATCTGTTTATTATTGAAGTTGAATTTGCTGAAATCTCCTCCACCTGGAATCTGGACTGGTTTTGAAGGTCTATTCCCCATGGTTGTCATAACTTCAATTAAGTTGTGATCTGAGTAACAGGTATTTGTAATCATTATGTTCCTGATCAATTCATCATTATTAGTGAAAATGAGGTCCAGCGTGTTCTCCTTCCTAGTCGGTTCTACTATTTGCTGGTTTAAGGCAAACCTGTCGCACATCTGTAGCAGGTCATTTGCATGTCCCTGTTCATTTAGACTACTTCCTGGTATTCTTTCTGATATTACTGTATTAGCCAGGTGCTTCCATTTCAGGTGCCGTAGGTTGAAGTCGCCAAGCAGGATGATGTTCGGAGCTGGATTTGTGAGGTTTTCCAAGCTGTGTTCTATTTTCATTAGTTGGTCTTTAAACTGCTGAGGGTTTGCCTCCGGTGACTTATATACAAGGACAATAACTACATTTAGGATCTCTATTTTGATTATCTTATTGTTATCTTGAGATGATTTCGGGGCTTTTTTTAGTGTCCCCGCGGCCCGGTCTTCGACCAGGCCTCCACCCCCAGGAAGCAGCCCGTGACAGCTGACTAACACCCAGGTACCTATATGATTATCAGCACTTCCACCATATCATTGGAGGTGTTTAGCAGCTCAGTACAGATGAGTGTGTCTTTGATGTAGAGGCTGACCCCACCCTGAAGCCGGTGTTTCCTATCACATCTGAAAAGATTGTACTCTGAGATCCATACTTCACCATCATGGTAGTCCTTTATGTGGGTTTCTGTTAGGGCTGCAAACACTTCATTTGCCTCATGAAGGAGACCATCTATAAAGTGAACTTTGTTGGATTTGCGTGTTTTTATACCCTGGATGTTGGCAAATATAAATGATGTTATCATGTTAGTGGAAGTGCTGGATGCCTTACTTCGTGTAAATATCTGAGGCTCTGGTAAGGAGGCCACTGTGTTTGCGTCCTCTCTAGCATTTGACCGAGTTGGTGGTAGAGTCTGGTCATTTTTAGCCATTTTTCTCCTCCTCCTCTTGCTAAAAAATTATCCAGGTCGAAGGAGTAGTGGGTGTTTTCATAGTGGCGGTCTGTCGGTTTTATTCGCCTGGTACCTCTTATATGAAAGCTGGACATTCAGCATTGAAGCACTCTTTCCTGTCCAAAGAGTTCTTGCAAATTTCTGGGTGAAAGAATTCACAGCTTTTTGGTACATTTACCTGTATTGAGGAGGTTTCTGCACGTTCTAGGGTGATCGTACTTACATGTTCCATTTGTTCTTCCCGATATCCCATGTTTACAGGTTGGCCATTTGTAATACCAACAGATTTTGGGGCCTTGTTTTGTTTGTGTCCTTTGCCAGGGACCGCACTCTGCTGCGGCGTCCCCGACACTGTCCTTTGCTCTGGGGCCTGCGACACCACGCTTTGCTCCAGCGCCATTGATACCGCGCTCTGCTCAGGCGTCCCCGACTCCGCGCTCTGCTCAGGCGTCCCAGACTCTGCGCTTTGCCCAGCCGTGCCCGACTCTGCACTCTGCTCAGGCATCCCAGACTCCCCGCTCTGCTCAGGCGTCCTCGATTCCCCACTCTGCTCCAGCGCCGCTGCCACCGAGCTCTGTGCTGCATCTAGTTTTACCTTGGTGTCATATACATTATACATAGGACCCATTATCACCACACCAGAAATAAATATCTCTTTGATATCCCCAGAGTTAAACTTAATCTGTGTAAACACTCTATGCAAATAAAGGGACCCAGTTTATGGAACTCACTCCCTATTGAATTGAAAAGCTGTCCAACTTTTACATCATTCAAAATCAATACTAAAAGTACCTAATTTCATCTTCATAGTTTTTCACCTTTTGCCTGAAAATTGCACTGTATCTATTGCTACCCAATCTCCCAACCTTTATGTTTCCCAATTTGAACATCTTCACCATTGTGATCATTGCTGTCTTCTTATATGTGCTTCCATTCTGCTGTATGGTGTTTATTAATCTTGTTTATCTGTATCTATTGCTACCCAGTCTCCCAATCTTTATGTACCCAACTGAAAATCTTTACCATAGTGATCATTGCTGTCTTATATGTGCTGTCACTCTGCTGTATGGTGTCTATTAATTTTTTAAATTACCCATCAAGCTGTCAATGTAATCAATCAGAGCTTTAATATAACAATGTGCTTTAATATACTTACATAGCTCTCTCATCTCATTTTTCTCTTGCAATGTATTTGTTATCATTTATCAATTCTGATAGAATTTACCTACTTAAAATTATCTGTTAGATTAAGGACCTGCCCGAAACGCTGTGTGCACTAGTGACTTTACAAGATTGTAATACTGTCCTATTCAATGTATTCTCACAAACCCAATGTACCTTCTTGTATATAAATAAATAAATAAATAAATAAATAAATACAGTTTGCTTGAAGACATTAGAAATTGCTATGCAGCCATTTATTAGTGATTCTCTGTTTTTGGCGGGAGTTTTATCCAGGATTTCCATCATCTTCAAAAAAGTTACATCATCCTTTTTGCAGAGCCAGTACACAGAGTGGTCACTAGGACCATTTCTCCTTGAATTATTAGTCATGTTGGCACAATTTTTGTGTGTGGCTGCTGAACAGAGTTGGCATTGAAAGCTCTGTTGGTAATCTACCTTCATGTTGCATTCTATGCACGTTTTTATCAAAGACATTTTTGTTGAACACTTCTGTTCAGTGGTGGTGGACTTACAAAAGGTCTTACAAGGTGGGGTGTTGACCGTTGGGGGTTGACCGTGGGTGTTTACCAACTTGAGATAGGCCTGGAGGAGGCTGTATGGACTGGCAGTGTTGCTACCACGTGTCGCACTCTTAATTTGTTTTGTTCACTTGTTAGATTGCATTACTTGCATTTTCCCACTAGTTATCTTACAGTAGAGGTGTCTAGTTTCTGTGTCTGGGCACTAGTTACCTGAGTACGTTACACCTGCTTGATGGGGTTCTGGGAGTTCATCTACTCCCCAAGCCCGGTCCGAGGCGAGGCTCGACTTGTGAGTGTTTGGTCCACCAGGCTGTTGCTTGGAGCAGCCCGCAGGGCCACATACCCACCACAGCTCGGCTGATCCGGAACTTCCTGTAGAAAACAGTCCAGTTTTCTCTTGAAGATGTCCACGGTTGTTCCGGCAATATTTCTAATAGTCGCTGGAAGAACGTTGAACAACCGCGGACCTCTGATGTTTATACAGTGCTCTCTGATTGTGCCTATGGCACCTCCACACTATTTGGAAGAATGAATACACACACAGTGGGTACTGGGGTGGGCCTACCTCCAAATGGCCCTTGGTAAAAGTAAACCAATTTCAACTCAAATAATCTATGCTAGGTTTCTTGGAAACCAATGTGGCACCACAATTGCCCTTCTTGGTCTCTACCGATTGTTGTAATGCCTGGTGGCCTCTGTCTACAGACTACTATGGTTTCATATTTCTGTGATTTTGGTGTTTTGTTTTTTGCAAGAAATATATATTTATTATATATGTTATGTTCTCCACATTTTCAGCACATCAGTGTCTACTTACTGCTGAAGCAAGTACCTTCATCACGGTTCCCAAAGAGCATATCTTAGAAGGGTCGAAGACGTCCATTATTTTGAAGCCATCAAACAGAAAAGAAGAAAGAAATAATTTTAAGATAGTCAAGAAGGAAGATGAATCTGTTGGAAAAGGGCAAGTCATGATGCTTCAGAAGAAAATTACCCAATATTGGTCCGATAGATAATAAACTATTTTTTGATAATGTAATTGAGTCAAAGGTGACTCCCATCAATCTTACTTCCTTTACAGAACAATATAATTTCTAAGAAAAAAATCCAAATTATTTATGTAAAATATATGATTTATTTTTGTAATAAAATCAATAAACTATGTAATTAATGTAAATAAGTCAGAGGTGACTCCCATCAATCTTACTTCCTTTACAAAAGAATATATTTTCTAAGAAAAAAATCCAAATTATTTATGTAAAATATATGATTTATTTTTGTAATAAAATCAATAAACTTGTGTTCAAAGTCAGTAGTCAATATATTAATTTATCAATCCATCCTTGTGCAGCATTTACAGTACCACAGCCTGGCTGATCTGGAACTTCTCTCAGAAGTTCCTGTTGCACCTCTGCTTTTCAACGGTGGAATTCTGCACATCCTGTCATACCTTCTGGTTTCATGTGATGTTATTTACGTGTGCAGGTTATTTCTGTGTGATGGTTGTAATTTCTGATTTTTGTTGATTAATTTGGAGTAGGGGTAATTAAGGGTGGTGGGTATATATGTGTATATATATATATATATTTATATATATATATATATATATATATATATATATATATATATATATATATATATATATATATATATATATATACATACATACATACATACATACATGTATACTTCTGGCTGGAAGAAGGGGGACCCATAGCCTCTGAGGAAACCACACATGACACATTGGAGGGAATGTAGGTCCACTCCAATACAGTTTCTGTGTGCTTTTCTCCTACTACCTCCTTCCTTTTTTTTTTTTTTGCTTTATTGTGTATTTAAAGGTTACAAAACATACAAGACAAATGCCTAAAGGTTATGGATCTCTTGAAGCTCCTCCGCTTCCGGAGAGGAACTGAGGACGCACCAGCCATTTCCCATCTGGATCGCCACACTGAGGTGCTGAAACAAAAAACTGGAAGCCCTTGGGTCTCTGGCGACGTCAATGAGCTTGGAACCCAATTCCTTGAGAAATCCCAAGGCACTCTTGCCCCAGGGGCCATGCGTCTCAGACGCTATGGGAACAAAGAGCTATTGACCTTCCAGTCGCCTGTACTTGATTGATTTTGCTGTTTCCCTGTGGTTGGCTGCCCCACCTTGATCAACACCGAAGTGTACATAGGTGTCAGCCAGGGTGGATACCT
>WNGS01168125.1:4156-17423 GCA_020271785.1 Procambarus virginalis | reverse complement strand
GATCTTCGTGTGTCGGTGTGGTGCAGTCACCATGTGTCGGGTGTGGTGCAGTCACCATGTGTCGGGTGTGGTGCAGTCACCGTGTGTCGGGTGTGGTGCAGTCACCGTGTGTCGGGTGTGGTGCAGTCACCGTGTGTCGGGGTGTGGTGCAGTCACCCGTGTGGTCGGGCGTGGTGCAGTCACCGTGTGTCGGGCGTGTGCAGTCACCGTGTGTCGGGCGTGGTGCAGTCACCGTGTGTCGGGTGTGGTGCAGTCACCGTGTGTCGGGTGTGTGGTGCAGTCACCGTGTGTCGGGTGTGTGGTGCAGTCACCGTGTGTCTGGTGGTGGTGCAGTCACCGTGTGCGGGTGTGGTGCAGAGTGTGTCGGGTGTGCAGTCACCGTGTGTCGGGTGTGGTGCAGTCACCGTGTGTCGGTGTGTGGTGCAGTCACCGTGTGTGTGGTGTGGCGCAGTCACCGTGTGTCAGTGTAATTAACTAAATGTACTTACAGGATGAGAGCTACACACTTAATGTCCTGTCTTCCTAGTACAATACACTACTGTCATATAACGTTTTGAAACAACCGACTGTTTTTGGCATCCACCACCATCTCGCCTGTTCCAACTATTGACTACTGTTTGCGAAAGTGAACTTTGTCGCTTTTTTTTATTTGGCAGCTTTGTTTCCATAAGTTAAATCGATGACCTCTTGTTCTTTTAAGTTTCAGGTTTCAAGACGTCTTTATCAATTTGTCAATTCCTGTTACTATTTTGTACATGGTGATTACTGTATAACCTCTTTTTCCTTTATCTTCTAGCTTTGTCATATTTAACCCCACTATTCTCTCCTCGTAGCTCTTGTCTTTCAGTTCCAGAAGCCATTTTGTTGCATGTCTTTGCACCTTTTCCAGTTTGTTGATGTGCTTCTTGAGATATGGGCACCATACAGCTGCTGCATACAGTATTTCTATTTTGGTCTCACAAAAGTACTCAGTACTCANTAGATAGTTCATGGTTCACTGTAGACGGTCCATGGTTCACTGTAGACGGTCCATGGTTCACCGTAGACGGTCCATGGTTCACTGTAGACGGTCCATGGTTCACTGTAAACGTCTATGATTCACTGTAGACGGTCCATGGTTCACTGTAGACGGTTCATGGTTCACTGTAGACGGTTCATGGTTCACTGTAGACGGTTCTGGTTCACTATAGACGGTCCATGGTTCACTGTAGACGGTCCATGGTTCACTATAACGGTTCATGGTTCACTGTAGACGATTCATGGTTCACTGTAGACGATTCATGGTTCACTGTAGACGGTCCATGGTTCACTGTAGACGGCCCATGGTTCACTGTAGACGGTTCATGTTTCACTGTAGACGATTCATGGTTCACTGTAGACGATTCATGGTTCACTGTAGACGGTCCATGGTTCACTGTAGACGGTCCATGGTTCACTGTAGACGGTCCCTGGTTCACTTTAGACGGTTTATAGTTCACTGTAGATGGTCCCTGGTTCACTGTAGACGGTCCATGGTTCACTGTAGACTGTTCATGGTTCACTGTAGACGGTCCATGGTTCACTATATACGGTCCATAATTCACTGTAGACGGTTCATGGTCCACTGTAGACGGTCCATGGTTCACTGTAGACGGTTTATGGTTCACTATAGACGGTTTATGGTTCACTGTAGACGGTTTATGGTTCACTATAGACAGTTCATGGTTCACTGTAGACAGTCCATGGTTCACTGTAGACGGTCCATGGTTCACTGTAGACGGTCCATGGTTCACTGTAGACGGTTTATGGTTCACTGTAGACGGTCCATGGTTCACTGTAGACGGTTTATGGTTCACTATAGACAGTTTATGGTTCACTGTAGACTGTTCATGGTTCACTGTAGACGGTCCATAGTTCACTATAGACGGTCCATGGTTCACTTTAGACGTCCATGGTTCTCTGTAGACGGTCCATGGTTCACTGTAGACGGTTTATGGTTCTCTTAAAACTGTTCATAGTTCACTGTAGACGGTTTACGGTTCTCTTAGACTTCACGGTTCACTGTAAGCGGTTCATGTTTGACTATAGACTAGTTATGTATGGTTCTTTTATACTGTTCACGGTTCACTGTAGACAGTCAATGGTTCACTGTAAACGGTTCACGATACACTGTAGACGGTTCCTGGGATACCGGTCAAGGAATGAATGACTTTGATAAATAATCCCTACTGTGAGCCGCCGCCAGAGACACATGTGTATCGGAGACACATATGTGTATCTGAGACACACATGTGTATCGGAGACACATGTGTATCTGAGACACATGTGTATCGGAGACACACATGTGTATCTGAGACACATGTGTATCGGAGACACATGTGTATCGGAGACATATATGTGTATCGGAGACACATATGTGTATCGGAAACATGTGTATCCGAGACACATATGTCTCAGAGACACATATGTGTCTCCAAGACACGTGTATATGTGTGTGTATTAGGAGCCCTGGATGCTGTGTGTTTTTCAGCATCCAGGCCTATAGGCCAGATCACATCTCCCGTCTCGTGTGAATGTGAGGTGGTAGGCCTATTGTAAGGGGGGTGGGTGAGTGAATGATGTGTGAGTGAGTGAGTGAGTGAGTGAGTGAGTGAGTGAGTGAGTGAGTGAGTGAGTGAGTGAGTGAGTGAGTGTGTGGGAGAGGGAGGGAGGGAGGGAGAGCGCGGGACACCCTACCCGAGGAGCGCGTCGCCAGCACTGACGGTCCAACACTACCGTTGCCGGGTCAACCCCGGCTCATACACCCATATATACAACACCTCATGTATAATACAATCCCCCCCCATGTACACTACAACACCCCATGTATCCCCTCCTCTTCTCCCATATTATACATGTCCAAATAATGCATCATATCCAAATGAAACAGAGAATCAACGTAAGCAAATAATAATAATCTAAATATTTGTCACATGATAGCCTAATATATCAAAGCTCTCTATATATTAATATATCAGGGCTATATATATTAATATATCAGAGCTATATATATTGTCTGGTAATATATTGTGTTGAAGGTTTGTATCCTATGAAAGGTATATAATTGCTGTTTAAGTTAAGGCTTTCCATTGATTATTATTGACTCGTTTAGATGAGACATTTCTGGTGTGTGTGTGTGTGTGTGTGTGTGTGTGTGTGTGTGTGTGTGTGTGTGTGTGTGTGTGTGTGTGTGTGTGTGTGTGTGTGTGTGTGTGTGTGTGTGTGTGTGTGTGTACTCACCTAGTTGTGCTTGTGGGGGTTGAGCTCTGGCTCTTTGATCCCGCCTCTCAACCGTCAATCAACAGGTGTACAGTTTCCTGAGCCTATTGGGCTCTATCATATCTACACTTGAAACTGTGTATGGAGTCAGCCTCCACCACATCGCTTCCTAATGCATTCCATTTGTCAACACACTCTGACGTGTGTGTGTGTGTGTGTGTGTGTGTGTGTGTGTGTGTGTGTGTGTGTGTAGTACATATGCTCTTGCGGGTATACACTTCAGTGTGTGTGTGCGTATACAGATAGACGTATATGGGCAGTTTTGTGCGTACATGTGTGTGTACACGCGCTGTCAGGTATTGAGCAGTACAGTATTTCACAGGTGTGTGAGGCAAGGTGTGACGCACTTCACACTGGGTGAGGCAAGGTGTGACGCACTTCACACTGGGTGAGGCAAGGTGTGACGCACTTCATACTGGGTGAGGCAAGGTGTGACGCACTTCATACTGGTGAGGCAAGGTGTGACGCACTTCATACTGGGTGAGGCAAGGTGTGACGCACTTCATACTGGGTAAGGCAAGGTGTGACGCACTTCATACTGGGTGAGGCAAGGTGTGACGCACTTCACAGGTGTGTGAGGCAATGTGTGACGCACTTCATACTGGGTGAGGAAAGGTGTGACGCACTTCACACGGGTGAGGCAAGGTGTGACGCACTTCATACTGGGTGAGGCAAGGTCTGACGCACTTCATACTGGGTGAGGCAAGGTCTGACGCACTTCACACGGGTGAGGCAAGGTCTGGCGCACTTCATACTAGGTGAGGCAAGGTGTGACGCACTTCACACGGGTGAGGCAAGGTCTGACGCACTTCATACTGGGTGAGGCAAGGTCTGACGCACTTCACACGGGTGAGGCAAGGTGTGACGCACTTCACACTGGGTGAGGCAAGGTGTGACGCACTTCATACTGGGTGAGGCAAGGTGTGACGCACTTCACACTGGTGAGGCAAGACCTGACGCACTTCACACTGGGTGAGGCAAGGTCTGACGCGCTCCACACGGGTGAGGCAAGGTCTGACGCACTTCACACGGGTAGAGGCAAGGTCTGACGCACTTCTCACGGGTGAGGCAAGGTCAGACGCACTGTTCACTGGTGAGGCAAGGAGTGACGCACTTCATACTGGGTGAGGCAAGGTGTGACGCACTTCACACTGGTGAGGTAAGGTGTGACGCACTTTACACTGGGTGAGGCAAATCTGACGCACTTCATACTGGGTTAGGCAAGGTGTGACGCACTTCACACGGGTGAGGCAAGGTGTGACGCACTTCACACTGGGTGAGGCAAGGTGTGACGCACTTCACACGGGTGAGGCAAGGTCTGACGCACTTCATACTAGGTGAGGCAAGGTCTGGCGCACTTCATACTAGGTGAGGCAAGGTCTGACGCACTTCACACGGGTGAGGCAAGGTCTGACGCACTTCATACTGGGTGACGCAAGGTCTGACGCACTTCACACGGGTGAGGCAGGGTGTGACGCACTTCACACTGGGTGAGGCAAGGTGTGACGCACTTCATACTGGGTGAGGCAAGGTGTGACGCACTTCATACTGGGTGAGGCAAGGTGTGACGCACTTCACACGGGGTGAGGCAAGGTGTGACGCACTTCACACTGGGTGAGGCAAGGTGTGACGCACTTCATACTGGGTGAGGCAAGGTGTGACGCACTTCACACTGGTGAGGCAAGGTCTGACGCACTCCACACGGGTAAGGCAAGGTCTGACGCACTTCACACGGGTAGAGGCAAGGTCTGACGCACTTCACACGGGTGAGGCAAGGTCAGACGCACTCTTCACTGGTGAGGCAAGGTGTGACGCACTTCATACTGGGTGAGGCAAGGTGTGACGCACTTCACACTGGTGAGGTAAGGTGTGACGCACTCCACACGGGTGAGGCAAGGTCTGACGCACTTCATACTGGGTGAGGCAAGGTGTCACGCACTTCACACGGGTGAGGCAAGGTGTGACGCACTCCACACGGGTGAGGCAAGGTCTGACGCACTTCACACTGGTGAGGCAAGGTGTGACGCACTCCACACGGGTGAGGCAAGGTGTGACGCACTTCACACGGGTGAGGCAAGGTGTGACGCACTTCACACGGGTGAGGCAAGGTGTGACGCACTTCACACGGGTGAGGCAAGGTCTGACGCACTTCACACGGGTGAGGCAAGGTCTGACGCACTTCACACGGGTGAGGCAAGGTGTGACGCACTTCACACGGGTGAGGCAAGGTGTGACGCACTTCACACGGGTGAGGCAAGGTGTGACGCACTTCACACGGGTGAGGCAAGGTGTGACGCACTTCACACGGGTGAGGCAAGGTCTGACGCACTTCACACGGGTGAGGCAAGGTGTGACGCACTTCACACTGGGTGAGGCAAGGTGTGACGCACTTCACACTGGGTGAGGCAAGGTGTGACGCACTTCACACTGGGTGAGGCAAGGTGTGACGCACTTCACACGGGTGAGGCAAGGTGTGACGCACTCCACAAGGGTGAGGCAAGGTGTGACGCACTTCATACTGGGTGAGGCAAGGTCTGACGCACTTCATACTGGGTGAGGCAAGGTCTGACGCACTTCACACGGTGAGGCAAGGTCTGACGCACTTCACACTGGGTGAGGCAAGGTCTGACGCACTTCACACGGGTGAGGCAAGGTCTGACGCACTTCATACTGGGTGAGGCAAGGTCTGACGCACTTCACACGGGGTGAGGCAAGGTGTGACGCACTTCACACTGGGTGAGGCAAGGTGTGACGCACTTCATACTGGGTGAGGCAAGGTGTGACGCACTTCACACTGGTGAGGCAAGACCTGACGCACTTCACACTGGGTGAGGCAAGGTCTGACGCACTCCACACGGGTGAGGCAAGGTCTGACGCACTTCACACGGGTAGAGGCAAGGTCTGACGCACTTCACACGGGTGAGGCAAGGTCAGACGCACTCTTCACTGGTGAGGCAAGGTGTGACGCACTTCATACTGGGTGAGGCAAGGTGTGACGCACTTCACACTGGTGAGGTAAGGTGTGACGCACTTCACACGGGTGAGGCAAGGTCTGACGCACTTCATACTGGGTGAGGCAAGGTGTGACGCACTTCACACGGGTGAGGCAAGGTGTGACGCACTTCACACTGGGTGAGGCAAGGTGTGACGCACTCCACACGGGTGAGGCAAGGTGTGACGCACTCCACACGGGTGAGGCAAGGTCAGACGCACTCTTCACTGGTGAGGCAAGGTGTGACGCACTTCATACTGGGTGAGGCAAGGTGTGACGCACTTCACACGGGTGAGGCAAGGTGTGACGCACTTCACACTGGGTGAGGCAAGGTCTGACGCACTTCACACGGGTGAGGCAAGGTGTGACGCACTCCACACGGGTGAGGCAAGGTCTGACGCACTTCACACTGGTGAGGCAAGGTGTGACGCACTCCACACGGGTGAGGCAAGGTGTGACGCACTTCACACGGGTGAGGCAAGGTGTGACGCACTTCACACGGGTGAGGCAAGGTGTGACGCACTTCACACGGGTGAGGCAAGGTGTGACGCACTTCACACGGGTGAGGCAAGGTCTGACGCACTTCACACGGGTGAGGCATGGTGTGACGCACTTCACACGGGTGAGGCAAGGTGTGACGCACTCCACATGGGTGAGGCAAGGTGTGACGCACTTCACACGGGTGAGGCAAGGTGTGACGCACTTCACACGGGTGAGGCAAGGTGTGACGCACTCCACACGGGTGAGGCAAGGTCTGACGCACTTCACACGGGTGAGGCAAGGTGTGACGCACTTCACACGGGTGAGGCAAGGTGTGACGCACTTCACACGGGTGAGGCAAGGTGTGACGCACTTCACACGGGTGAGGCAAGGTGTGACGCACTTCACACGGGTGAGGCAAGGTGTGACGCACTCCACACGGGTGAGGCAAGGTGTGACGCACTCCACACTGGGTGAGGCAAGGTGTGACGCACTTCACACGGGGTGAGGCAAGGTGTGACGCACTTCACACGGGGTGAGGCAAGGTGTGACGCACTTCACACGGGGTGAGGCAAGGTGTGACGCACTTCACACGGAATGAGGCAAGGTGTGAAGCACTTCCCACGGGGTGAGGCAAGGTGTGACGCACTTCCCACGGGGTGAGGCAAGGTGTGACGCACTTCACACGGGGTGAGGCAAGGTGTGACGCACTTCACACGGGGTGAGGCAAGGTGTGACGCACTTCACACGGGGTGAGGCAAGGACTGACGCACTTCCCACGGGGTGAGGCAAGGTGTGACGCACTTCACACGGGGTGAAGCAAGGACTGACGCACTTCACACGGGGTGAGGCAAGGTGTGACGCACTTCACACGGGTGAGGCAAGGACTGACGCACTTCACACGGGGTGAGGCAAGGTGTGACGCACTTCACACGGGGTGAGGCAAGGACTGACGCACTTCCCACGGGGTGAGGCAAGGTGTGACGCACTTCCCACTGGGTGAGGCAAGGTGTGACGCACTTCACACTGTGTGAGGCAAGGTGTGACGCACTTCCCACGGGGTGAGGCAAGGTGTGACGCACTTCCCACGGGGTGAGGCAAGGTGTGACGCACTCCACACGGGGTGAGGCAAGGTGTGACGCACTTCCCACGGGGTGAGGCAAGGTGTGACGCACTCCACACGGGTGAGGCAAGGTGTGACGTCTCACCCTCACAATGAGTTATTATTATAAATTATATAATGTCATGAGTGCTAATTAAGCGCAAGGCGTGCTATAGACTCCTCAGTCATATGTAGATGATATGTAGACCTGGTGTGTCGTGCACTATATATATATATATATATATATATATATATATATATATATATATATATATATATATTATATATATATATATATATATATATATANGTGTTGTGTTATAAAGTTCCTTCGCTCCAGATGCTCCACTAGTTTTTTTCGCACAATCTTCTCCATCAGCTTGCATGGTATGCAGGTTAGGGAACTGGCCTGTAGTTCAGTGCCTCCTGTCTATCCCCTTTCTTGTATATCGGGACTACGTTAGCTGCGTGTGTGTGTGTGTGTGTGTGTGTGTGTGTGTGTGTGTGTGGTGTGGTGTGTGTGTGTGTGTGTGTGTGTGTGTGTGTGTGTGTGTGTGTGTGTGTGTGTGTACTCACCTATATGTACTCACCTATATGTGTCTGCAGGATCGAGCATTGACTCTTGGATCCCGCCTTTCGAGCATCAGTTGTTTACAGCAATGACTCCTATCCCATTTCCCTATCATACCTGGTTTTAAAATTATGAATAGTATTGGCTTCCACAACCTGTTCCTTAAGTGCATTCCATTTTCCCACTACTCTCACGCTAAAAGAAAACTTCCTAACATCTCTGTGACTCATCTGAGTTTCTAACTTCCATCCATGTCCCCTCGTTCTGTTACTATTCCGTGTGAACATTTCGTCTATGTCCACTCTGTCAATCCCTCTGAGTATTTTATACGTTCCTATCATGTCCCCCCTCTCCCTTCTTCTTTCTAGTGTCGTAAGGCATAGTTCCCCCAGGCGCTCCTCATACCCCATCCCTCGTAGCTCTGGGACGAGTCTCGTTGCAAACCTCTGAACCTTTTCCAGTTTCATTATGTGCTTCTTTAGATGGGGACTCCATGATGAGGCGGCATACTCTAAGACTGGCCTCACGTAGGCAGTGTAAAGAGCCCTAAATGCCTCCTTACTTAGGTTTCTGAATGATGTTCTAACTTTTGCCAGTGTAGAGTACGCTGCTGTCGTTATCCTATTTATATGTGCCTCAGGAGATAGATTAGGTGTTACGTCCACACCCAGGTCTCTTTCGCGCGTCGTCACAGGTAGGCTGTTCCCCTTCATTGTGTACTGTCCCTTTGGTCTCCTATCTCCTAGTCCCATTTCCATAACTTTACATTTGCTCGTGTTGAATTCCAGTAGCCATTTCTCTGACCATCTCTGCAACCTGTTCAGGTCCTCTTGGAGGATCCTGCAATCCTCATCTGTCACAACTCTTCTCATCAACTTTGCGTCATCCGCAAACATCGACATGTAGGACTCTACACCCGTAAACATGTCGTTAACATATACAAGAAATAGAATTGGTCCCAGCACCGATCCTTGTGGTACTCCACTTGTTACTGTTCGCCAGTCCGACTTCTCGCCCCTTACCGTAACTCTTTTGCTCCTTCCTGTTAGGTAGTTCCTTATCCATGCTAGGACCTTTCCCCCTACCCCCGCCTGCCTCTCGAGTTTGAATAGCAGTCTCATGTGCGGTACTGTATCAAAGGCTTTTTGGCAGTCCAGAAATATGCAGTCTGCCCAACCATCTCTGTCCTGTCTTATCCTCGTTATTTTATCATAGAATTCCAGAAGTGTGTGTGTGTGTGTGTGTGTGTGTGTGTGTGTGTGTGTGTGTGTGTGTGTGTGTGTGTGTGTGTGTGTGTGTGTGTGTGTGTGTGTGTACGTGTGTGTGTGTGTGTGTACGTGTGTGTGTGTGTGTGTGTTATGACTGACTAGGGGAGCGCCGTGATGGTGGTGGGAGGCTGAGCTCGACCCCCCGTCACACACACACACACACACACACACACACACACACACACACACACACACATTTTCTTGGATTGTCGGAAAGCCTTTGACACAGTACCGCATAAGAGGCTGGTATATAAGCTGGAGAGACAGGCAGGTGTAGCTGGTAAGGTGCTCCAGTGGATAAGGGAGTACCTAAGCAATAGGAAGCAGAGAGTTACGGTGAGGGGTGAGACCTCCGATTGGCGTGAAGTCACCAGTGGAGTCCCACGGGGCTCTGTACTCGGTCCTATCTTGTTTCTGATATATGTAAATGATCTCCCGGAGGGTATCGATTCATTTCTCTCAGTGTTTGCTGACAATGCGAAAATTATGAGAAGGATTAAGACAGAGGAAGACTGCTTGAGGCTTCAAGAAGACCTAGACAAGCTGAAGGAATGGTCGAACAAATGGTTGTTAGAGTTTAACCCAAGCAAATGTAATGTGATGAAGATAGGCGTAGGGAGCAGGTGACCAGATACAAGGTACCATCTGGGAGATGAAATTCTTCATGAATCAGAGAGAGAAAAAGACTTGGGGGTTGATATCACGCCAGACCTGTCTCCTGCAGCCCATATCAAGAGGATAACATCAGCGGCATATGCCAGGCTGGCCAACATACGAACGGCATTCAGAAACTTGTGCAAGGAATCATTCAGAACTTTGTATACCACATATGTCAGGCCAATCCTGGAGTATACAGCCCCAGCCTGGAGACCATATCTAGTCAAGGATAAGACTAAACTGGAAAAGGTTCAAAGGTTTGCCACCAGACTAGTACCCGAGCTGAGAGGTATGAGCTACGAGAAGAGGCTACGGGAATTAAACCTCACTTCGCTGGAAGACAGAAGAGTTAAGGGGGAACATGATCACCACATTCAAGATTCTCAAGGGAATTGATAGGGTAGATAAAGACAGTCTATTTAACACAAGGGGCACACACACTAGGGACACAGGTGGAAACTGAGTGCCCAAATGAGCCACAGAGATATTAGAAAGAATTTTTTTAGTGTCAGAGTGGTTGACAAATGGAATGCATTAGGAAGTGATGTGGTGGAGGCTGACTCCATACACAGTTTCAAGTTTAGATATGATAGAGCCCAGTAGGCTCAGGAATCTGTACACCAGTTGATTGACAGTTGAGAGGCGGGACCAAAGAGCCAAAGCACAAATAGGTGAGTACACACACACACACACACACACCACACACACACACACACACACACACACACACACACACACACACACAAACACAGATGCCGAAGAAACGTAAGAAAATTCACCTTCGCAAATAGAGTGGTAGACGGTTGGAACAAGTTAAGTGAGAAGGTGGTGGAGGCCAAAACCGTCAGTAGTTTCAAAGCGTTATATGACAAAGAGTGCTGGGAAGACGGGACACCACGAGCGTAGCTCTCATCCCGTAACTACACTTAGGTAATTACACTTAGGTAATTACACACACACACACACACACACACACACACACAGTACAACCAGGCCATTACATACCCTAAATACAACTGTACACCAGGAAGCAGGCCAGATAAACTGATAGCGTAGCTACGTTGCGTGATTGACTTAGATACAAACGATTACACACACCTGTGTTACTTCGCATATTCAGGCCAGATGTTTAACTCAAGGAGGGTACAGCACCCACCTCCTTAGGCGCCCGCAGGCGGGGAACTAAAAATCCGGATTATGAGTAGCTGGAATATCCGGCGATGAAGAACGATCGCTGATTGGCTGGGAATAATGTTGACATCAGGAAGGCCTACCATTGGCCACTGTCAATGAGCCTAATATGATAGATTTTTAATTGGAATAATTGGTCTAATAAATAAACAATTCCTAGGCCTAGTATAGCACATATATGCGCTATTAGGCCTGCGATTGCGTATATTAGGCTTAGGATTGCGTAAACAGGTATGGGCGGGTCTTTCAGTTATATTTGCTGTTTCTTGTAGAAGGCCGTTTGGGCTTATTCTGTAATTAAGGCGTGAACTGTTTAGGCTCTAACACAGCCTATTTTCGTACAACCCAGGGTATGATAACGGGTCGCAGTATGATAACAACCCCGGCCATGATAACGAGTCACAGTATGATAACAACCCCGGGCATGATAACGGGTCGCAGTATGATAACAACCCCGGCCATGATAACGAGTCACAGTATGATAACAACCCCGGCCATGATAACGAGTCACAGTATGGTAACAACCTAGGGCATGATAACGAGTCACAGTATGGTAACAACCTCGGGCATGATAACGGGTCACAGTATGGTAACAACCCAGGGCATGATAACGGGTCGCAGTACGGTAACAACCCAGGGCATGATAACGGGTCACAGTACCGTAACAACCCAGGGCATGATAACGAGTTACAGTATGGTAACAACCTAGGGCATGATAACGAGTCACAGTACGGTAACAACCTAGGGCATGATAACGAGTCACAGTACGGTAACAACCCAGGGCATGATAACGGGTTATAGTATGATAACAACCCAGGGTATGATAACAGGTCAAAGTATGATAATAACCCACAGCATGATAACGGGTCATAGTATAGTAACAACCCAGGGTATGATAACAGGTCACAGTATGGTAACAACCCACAGCATGATAACGGGTCACAATATGGGAACAACCCAGGGCATGATAACGGTTCACAGTATAGTAACTCACAACATGATAACGGGTCATAGTATGGTAACCCATGGCATGATAACGGGTCACAGTATAACCCAGGGTATGATAACGGGTCACAGTATGATAACATCCCAGGGCATGATAACGGGTCATAGTATGATAACAGCCCAGGGCATGATAACGGGTCACAATATGGGAACAACCCAGGGCATGATAACGGGTCACAGTATGGGAACAACCCAGGGCATGAAAACGGGTCACAGTATGATAACAACCCAAAGCATGATAACGGGTCGCAGTATGATAACAACCCACAGCATGATAACGGGTCACAGTATGATAACAACCCACAGCATGATAACGGGTCGCAGTATGATAACAACCCACAGCATGATAACGGGTCACAGTATGATAACAACCCACAGCATGATAACGGGTCACATTATAGTAACAACCCACAGCATGATAACGGGTCACAGTATGATAACCCACAGCATGATAACGGGTCGCATTATAGTAACAACCCACAGCATGATAACGGGTCACAGTATGATAACCCACAGCATGATAACGGGTCACATCATAGTAACAACCCACAGCATGATAACGGGTCACAGTATGATAACCCACAGCATGATAACGGGTCACATCATAGTAACAACCCACAGCATGATAACGGGTCACAGTATGATAACCCACAGCATGATAACGGGTCACAGTATGATAACCCACAGCATGATAACGGGTCACA
>WNGS01168124.1:1145-13559 GCA_020271785.1 Procambarus virginalis | reverse complement strand
GTTCACTGTAGACGGTTTACGGTTCTCTTAGACTTCACGGTTCACTGTAAGCGGTTCATGTTTGACTATAGACTAGTTATGTATGGTTCTTTTATACTGTTCACGGTTCACTGTAGACAGTCAATGGTTCACTGTAAACGGTTCACGATACACTGTAGACGGTTCCTGGGATACCGGTCAAGGAATGAATGACTTGATAAATAATCCCCTACTGTGAGCCGCCGCCAGACACATATGTGTATCGGAGACACATATGTGTATCTGAGACACACATGTGTATCGGAGACACACAGTGTATCTGAGACACATGTGTATCGGAGACACATGTGTATCTGAGACACAGTGTATCGGAGACACATGTGTATCGGAGACAATATGTGTATCGGAGACACATAGTGTATCGGAAACATGTGTATCCGAGACACATATGTTCAGAGACACATATGTGTCTCCAAGACACATGTATATGTGTGGGTATTAGGAGCATGGATGCTGTGTGCTTTTTCAGCATCCAGGCCTATAGGCCAGATCACATCTCCCGTCTCGTGTGAATGTGAGGTGGTAGGCTATTGTAAGGGTGGGTGGGTGAGTGAATGATGTGTGAGTGAGTGAGTGAGTGAGTGAGTGAGTGAGTGAGTGAGTGAGTGAGTGTGAGTGAGTGAGTGAGTGAGTGTGTGGGAGAGGGAGGGAGGAGGGGAGAGCGCGGGACACCCTACCCCGAGGAGCGCGTCGCCAGCACTGACGGTCCAACACTACCGTTGCCGGGTCAACCCCGGCTCATACACCCATATATACAACACCTCATGTATAATACAATCCCCCCATGTACACTACAACACCCCATGTATCCCCCTCCTCTTCTCCCATATTATACATGTCCAAATAATGCATCATATCCAAATGAAACAGAGGAATCAACGTAGCAAATAATAATAATCTAAATATTTGTCACATGATAGCCTAATATATCAAAGCTCTCTATATATTAATATATCAGGGCTATATATATTAATATATCAGAGCTATATATATTGTCTGGTAATATATTGTGTTGAAGGTTTGTATCTTATGAAAGGTATATAATTGCTGTTTAAGTTAAGGCTTTCCATTGATTATTATTGACTCGTTTAGATGAGACTGTGTGTGTGTGGTGTGTGTGTGTGTGTGTGTGTGTGTGTGTGTGTGTGTGTGTGTGTGTGTGGTGTTGTGTGTGTGTGTGGTGTGTGTGTGTGTGTGTGTGTGTGTACTCACCTAGTTGTGCTTGTGGGGGTTGAGCTCTGGCTCTTTGATCCCGCCTCTCAACCGTCAATCAACAGGTGTACAGTTTCCTGAGCCTATTGGGCTCTATCATATCTACACTTGAAACTGTGTATGGAGTCAGCCTCCACCACATCGCTTCCTAATGCATTCCATTTGTCAAACACTCTGACGTGTGTGTGTGTGTGTGTGTGTGTGTGTGTGTGTGTGTGTGTGTGTGTGTAGTACATATGCTCTTGCGGGTATACACTTCAGTGTGTGTGTGCGTATACAGATAGACGTATATGGGCAGTTTTGTGCGTACATGTGTGTGTACACGCGCTGTCAGGTATTGAGCAGTACAGTATTTCACAGGTGTGTGAGGCAAGGTGTGACGCACTTCACACTGGGTGAGGCAAGGTGTGACGCACTTCACACTGGGTGAGGCAAGGTGTGACGCACTTCATACTAAGTGAGGCAAGGTGTGACGCACTTCATACTGGTGAGGCAAGGTGTGACGCACTTCATACTGGGTGAGGCAAGGTGTGACGCACTTCATACTGGGTAAGGCAAGGTGTGACGCACTTCATACTGGGTGAGGCAAGGTGTGACGCACTTCACAGGTGTGTGAGGCAATGTGTGACGCACTTCATACTGGGTGAGGAAAGGTGTGACGCACTTCACACGGGTGAGGCAAGGTGTGACGCACTTCATACTGGGTGAGGCAAGGTCTGACGCACTTCATACTGGGTGAGGCAAGGTCTGACGCACTTCACACGGGTGAGGCAAGGTCTGGCGCACTTCATACTAGGTGAGGCAAGGTCTGACGCACTTCACACGGGTGAGGCAAGGTCTGACGCACTTCATACTGGGTGAGGCAAGGTCTGACGCACTTCACACGGGTGAGGCAAGGTGTGACGCACTTCACACTGCGTGAGGCAAGGTGTGACGCACTTCATACTGGGTGAGGCAAGGTGTGACGCACTTCACACTGGTGAGGCAAGACCTGACGCACTTCACACTGGGTGAGGCAAGGTCTGACGCGCTCCACACGGGTGAGGCAAGGTCTGACGCACTTCACACGGGTAGAGGCAAGGTCTGACGCACTTCTCACGGGTGAGGCAAGGTCAGACGCACTGTTCACTGGTGAGGCAAGGTGGGACGCACTTCATACTGGGTGAGGCAAGGTGTGACGCACTTCACACTGGTGAGGTAAGGTGTGACGCACTTTACACTGGGTGAGGCAAGGTCTGACGCACTTCATACTGGGTGAGGCAAGGTGTGACGCACTTCACACGGGTGAGGCAAGGTGTGACGCACTTCACACTGGGTGAGGCAAGGTGTGACGCACTTCACACGGGTGAGGCAAGGTCTGACGCACTTCATACTAGGTGAGGCAAGGTCTGGCGCACTTCATACTAGGTGAGGCAAGGTCTGACGCACTTCACACTGGGTGAGGCAAGGTGTGACGCACTTCACACTGGGTGAGGCAAGGTGTGACGCACTTCACACGGGTGAGGCAAGGTCTGACGCACTTCATACTGGGTGAGGCAAGGTGTGACGCACTTCACACTGGGTGAGGCAAGGTGTGACGCACTTCACACGGGTGAGGCAAGGTGTGACGCACTTCACACGGGTGAGGCAAGGTGTGACGCACTTCACACTGGGTGAGGCAAGGTCTGACGCACTTCATACTAGGTGAGGCAAGGTCTGACGCACTTCACACTGGTGAGGCAAGGTCTGACGCACTTCACACGGGTGAGGCAAGGTCTGACGCACTTCACACGGGTGAGGCAAGGTCTGACGCACTTCACACGGGTGAGGCAAGGTGTGACGCACTTCACACTGGTGAGGCAAGGTGTGACGCACTTCATACTGGGTGAGGCAAGGTGTGACGCACTTCACACGGGTGAGGCAAGGTGTGACGCACTTCACACTGGGTGAGGCAAGGTGTGACGCACTTCATACTGGGTGAGGCAAGGTGTGACGCACTTCACACTGGTGAGGCAAGGTCTGACGCACTCCACACGGGTGAGGCAAGGTCTGACGCACTTCACACGGGTAGAGGCAAGGTCTGACGCACTTCACACGGGTGAGGCAAGGTCAGACGCACTCTTCACTGGTGAGGCAAGGTGTGACGCACTTCATACTGGGTGAGGCAAGGTGTGACGCACTTCACACTGGTGAGGTAAGGTGTGACGCACTTCACACGGGTGAGGCAAGGTCTGACGCACTTCATACTGGGTGAGGCAAGGTGTGACGCACTTCACACGGGTGAGGCAAGGTGTGACGCACTCCACACGGGTGAGGCAAGGTCTGACGCACTTCACACGGGTGAGGCAAGGTGTGACGCACTCCACACGGGTGAGGCAAGGTGTGACGCACTTCACACGGGTGAGGCAAGGTGTGACGCACTTCACACGGGTGAGGCAAGGTGTGACGCACTTCACACGGGTGAGGCAAGGTGTGACGCACTTCACACGGGTGAGGCAAGGTGTGACGCACTTCACACGGGTGAGGCAAGGTGTGACGCACTTCACACGGGTGAGGCAAGGTCTGACGCACTTCACACGGGTGAGGCAAGGTCTGACGCACTTCACACGGGTGAGGCAAGGTCTGACGCACTTCACACGGGTGAGGCAAGGTGTGACGCACTTCACACTGGGTGAGGCAAGGTGTGACGCACTTCACACTGGGTGAGGCAAGGTGTGACGCACTTCACACTGGGTGAGGCAAGGTGTGACGCACTTCACACGGGTGAGGCAAGGTGTGACGCACTCCACAACGGTGAGGCAAGGTGTGACGCACTTCATACTGGGTGAGGCAAGGTCTGACGCACTTCATACTGGGTGAGGCAAGTTCTGACGCACTTCACACGGTGAGGCAAGGTCTGACGCACTTCACACTGGGTGAGGCAAGGTCTGACGCACTTCACACGGGTGAGGCAAGGTCTGACGCACTTCATACGGGTGAGGCAAGGTCTGACGCACTTCACACGGGGTGAGGCAAGGTGTGACGCACTTCACACTGGGTGAGGCAAGGTGTGACGCACTTCACACTGGGTGAGGCAAGGTGTGACGCACTTCACACGGGTGAGGCAAGGTCTGACGCACTTCACACTGGGTGAGGCAAGGTCTGACGCACTCCACACGGGTGAGGCAAGGTCTGACGCACTTCACACGGGTAGAGGCAAGGTCTGACGCACTTCACACGGGTGAGGCAAGGTCAGACGCACTCTTCACTGGTGAGGCAAGGTGTGACGCACTTCATACTGGGTGAGGCAAGGTGTGACGCACTTCACACTGGTGAGGTAAGGTGTGACGCACTTCACACGGGTGAGGCAAGGTGTGACGCACTTCATACTGGGTGAGGCAAGGTGTGACGCACTTCACACGGGTGAGGCAAGGTGTGACGCACTTCACACTGGGTGAGGCAAGGTGTGACGCACTTCACACGGGTGAGGCAAGGTGTGACGCACTCCACACGGGTGAGGCAAGGTGTGACGCACTTCACACTGGTGAGGCAAGGTGTGACGCACTTCACACGGGTGAGGCAAGGTGTGACGCACTTCACACGGGTGAGGCAAGGTGTGACGCACTTCACACGGGTGAGGCAAGGTGTGACGCACTTCACACGGGTGAGGCAAGGTGTGACGCACTTCACACGGGTGAGGCAAGGTGTGACGCACTTCACACGGGTGAGGCAAGGTGTGACGCACTTCACACGGGTGAGGCAAGGTGTGACGCACTTCACACGGGTGAGGCAAGGTGTGACGCACTTCACACGGGTGAGGCAAGGTGTGACGCACTTCACACGGGTGAGGCAAGGTGTGACGCACTTCACACGGGTGAGGCAAGGTGTGACGCACTTCACACGGGTGAGGCAAGGTGTGACGCACTTCACACGGGTGAGGCAAGGTGTGACGCACTTCACACGGGTGAGGCAAGGTGTGACGCACTTCACACGGGTGAGGCAAGGTGTGACGCACTTCACACGGGTGAGGCAAGGTGTGACGCACTTCACACGGGTGAGGCAAGGTGTGACGCACTTCACACGGGTGAGGCAAGGTGTGACGCACTTCACACGGGTGAGGCAAGGTGTGACGCACTTCACACGGGTGAGGCAAGGTGTGACGCACTTCACACGGGGTGAGGCAAGGTGTGACGCACTTCACACGGGGTGAGGCAAGGTGTGACGCACTTCACACGGGGTGAGGCAAGGTGTGACGCACTTCACACGGGGTGAGGCAAGGTGTGACGCACTTCCCACGGGGTGAGGCAAGGTGTGACGCACTTCACACGGGGTGAGGCAAGGTGTGACGCACTTCCCACGGGGTGAGGCAAGGTGTGACGCACTCCCCACGGGGTGAGGCAAGATGTGACGCACTTCACACGGGGTGAGGCAAGGACTGACGCACTTCCCACGGGGTGAGGCAAGGTGTGACGCACTTCACACGGGTGAAGCAAGGACTGGCGCACTTCACACGGGGTGAGGCAAGGTGTGACGCACTTCACACGGGGTGAGGCAAGGACTGACGCACTTCACACGGGGTGAGGCAAGGTGTGACGCACTTCACACGGGGTGAGGCAAGGACTGACGCACTTCCCACGGGGTGAGGCAAGGTGTGACGCACTTCACACCGGGTGAGGCAAGGACTGACGCACTTCCCACGGGGTGAGGCAAGGTGTGACGCACTTCCCACGGGGTGAGGCAAGGTGTGACGCACTTCCCACGGGGTGAGGCAAGGTGTGACGCACTTCCCACGGGGTGAGGCAAGGTGTGACGCACTCCACACGGGGTGAGGCAAGGTGTGACGCACTTCCCACGGGTTGAGGCAAGGTGTGACGCACTTCCCACGGTGTGAGGCAAGGTGTGACGCACTTCCCACGGGGTGAGGCAAGGTGTGACGCACTCCACACGGAGTGAGGCAAGGTGTGACGCACTTCCCACGGGGTGAGGCAAGGTGTGACGCACTTCCCACGGGGTGAGGCAAGGTGTGACGCACTTCACACGGGGTGAGGCAAGGACTGACGCACTTCCCACGGGTGAGGCAAGGTGTGACGCACTTCACACGGGGTGAGGCAAGGTGTGACGCCTCACCATCACAATGAGTTATTATTATGAATTATATAATGTCATGAGTGCTAATTAAGCGCAAGGCGTGCTATAGACTCCTCAGTCATATGTAGATGATATGTAGACCTGGGGTGTCGTGCACTATATATATATATATATATATATATATATATATATATATATATTATATATATTATATATATATATATATATATATATATATATATATATATATAATATATATGGCTACAGTAATGATGGGTGGGAGTTAGTGTAGTTCACTTATTATGCACCCTATACCCATCCTGTGGGCGGTAGTGGAAAGTGTTAGAGGCACATAATGGGCTCAGGGACTCTGGAGCCAGATTCACGAAGCAGTTACGCAAGCACTGACGAACCTGTCCATCTTTTCTCAATCTTTGGCGGCTTTGTTTACAATTATTAAACAGGTAATGAGCTCCGAAGCAACAGGAGCTATTTATAACAATAACAACAGTTGAATGGCAAGTTTTCATGCTTGTAAACTGCTTAATAAATGTAAACAAAGCCGTCAAAGATTGAGGAAAGATGTACACGTTCGTAAGTGCTTGCGTAACTGCTTCGTGAATCTAGCCCTGAATCTAGTTTAATGCACATCGCAACCACTACATCAATGATGGTTGTGAGCAAAGATATTTACGGTAAGAAAGACAAGAAGCCCACAACCAGTGTTATGTAAATGAAAAGAGTGTCTAGAGGGGAACTGCTAGCCTGGATTCAAGGCAGACTTCCAATTACATGAGAATGGGACTCCTCAAGGAGGAGTCCTCAGTCCTAGTATTTTTAACACCGTTACCATGGCATTTGCAGAAGGGTTTGATTTGCCAAGCTATGCTGATGATACAGCATTAGTCGCCACAGGTCCTTCACTCGTGAATAAGGCACAAGTAAGTAACATCTGAATGCAGCATTTTAGGGTCACAAATATCTGCACACAAATCTAACGCCTAAGACTAGGCTGCAACGCTCCAGATAAGCACCTACTCTTTCAAGACACTAACGTTCAGTTACACAATACCATTATCTTTGAGTGTGGATGGATTCTAAAATAACATTCAACAAGTGAATTCAATGTTTGAAGAAGAAAGCAAAGTCACGACTGAATGACAACTCAGAAGATGGAGAAGCGACGAGGTTTCGAAGACACTGAAGCCTAAAGTTGACCAATCCACACACTAGAAAATGAAGGGACTACGACGTTTCGGTCCGTCCTGGACCATTCTCAAGTCGATTGTGAATGGTCTAGGACGGACCGAAACGTCGTCGTCCCTGCATTTTCTAGTGTGTGGTCTGGTCAACATACTTCAGCCACGTTATTGTGACTCCTCGCCTGCATACTGAAGCCTAATGAGAACAATCACAGGGGCCCCGTCCAGGCGCGTCACACAGTGTATTGTGAATATTTTACATACACGCAGCTCGTTCCTTGGTTGATTATGCAGCACCTGACCTACGCACTCCTTCTCCTGGTTAGTGGGCACAGGTTGTGGTTATTGCATCGTGATTCTGGGGCGCCTATCTGGGGACACAGATTCTCGGGAGACATCGTGATTCTAGGGCGCCTATCTGGGGACACATCATGATTCTGGGGCGCCTATCTGGGGACACATCATGATTCTGGGGCTCCTATCTGGGGACACATCATGATTCTGGGGCTCCCATGTTGGCTAAAATACATAGTTCAAGACTGGAAACCAAGCTAACATCGGTTGAAACAAGGATAAAATGGCTTGCTGCATATATGTTAACCAAGACATTGACTAGACCATGAAACAGTTCACTTAAAAGATACAATCATTGGAGCACTAATTCGGGATAGAAGAACTCTCTGTAGTAATTGGTTGACTCACTGTGCAATAAACGTGCAACAACTCAACCAACTACTTCATCAAAACCAACTTTCATCAAATCCTATTTTGATGAACGGGTTCACAGTAAACTATCACTCACAGGAAATTACAGACACATAGAATAAATGGTAGAATACTGGAATGGACAGAACAATGGTTAAAACAAAGAGAGCAAAAGGTCGTCCTGAACGGAAATGAATCTGACAGAAGGAATGTTATGAGTGGGGTACCCTAAGGTGCCATTTTGGGGTCAACCCTTTTTGTAATATACATCAATGACATAGATGAGAATATTACAAACCACATCATCAAATCTGCAGATGACACTAAGATGTACAGTAAAGTGGGAAGTTAAAAAAAATATTGAGGCTTTAATAAGATATCCACTGAAGCTCCACAAATGATCAGACGACTGACAAATGCTTTTTAATAACGATAAATGCAAGACCTTTCATGATGGGCATAACATTCCACATCTCAACTACCAAATCAGCCTAGCAGCAGATAGATGAAAAAGGGATCTTGGAGTCAGAATCCACCAATCACTGAATATTGCACAACAAGTGGGAGCTGCTGTAAGAAAAAGCAAACCAAATCCTATGAATAGTTAAACGAATTTTGACTTCAAGGAAAAGAATGTATTTGTACAACTGAATGAATCTCTGGTGCTTGTGTCATCAGAATAAATCACTTGGATTATTGTATCCAAGGAGACCTCATCTTCAGAAAGACATAGCTGTTGTGGAGAAAGTTCAACACTTGGCGACTAAACTCATTCTTTAACTAAGTCGACTCTCATACCAGCAACGGTTGAGGGCCACAGGGCCACAGCAACGGTTGAGGGCCACAGGGCCACAGCAACGGTTGAGGGCCACAGGGCCACAGCAACGGTTGAGGGCCACAGGGCCACAGCAACGGTTGAGGGCCACAGGGCCATAGCAACGGTTGAGGGCCACAGGGCTAACAACACTACAAACCAGGCATGACAGGGCGGATCTCATCGAAACTCATAAAATACCAGACCACTTCTTCGAAAGGTCAGATGTAACACAAACAAGAAGCAACGGTTTCAAGCTCAACAAGCCACAATACAGTATGGTAATCAGAGGCTTTTTCAACCATAGGGTTATAAATTCATGGAGTCGCCTTCCCGCCGAAGCCGGAAATGCCAAAACGCTGCAGAATTTCAAAATCCAGCTCGACAAAATCATCAGGACAAATCGAAAGACCTTCGACAAGCCGCCGTCTTTCTGTCTTCGTCGAGGCCAATAGAAATAGTGGCCCTTGGGTAAATTAGAGTAAACATTTAGGAAAGTAATGGGTGCACAATAAACTACCACTCACAGGATGAGCATGGGGTGCACAATAAACTACCACTCACAGGATGAGCATGGGGTGCACAATAAACTACCACTCACAGGATGAGCATGGGGTGCACAATGAGCTACCCCCTCTAGCGACAATAGAATTATTCGACCCAGCTTTCCTGTACCGTAGTGTGCATGTACCGTAGTGTGCGTGTACCGTAGTATTCATGTACCGTAGGCTCATGTATCGTAGTATTCATGTAGCGTAGTGTGCATGTACCGTAGTGTGCATGTACCGTAGTATTCATGTACCGTAGAGCTCATGTATCGTAGTATTCATGTAGCGTAGTGTGCATGTACCGTAGTATTCATGTACCGTGGTGCTCATGTACCGTAGTACAGTCTTGATGAGCTAGCTACAAAATTCAGTGCACATCGTCCTATCAACAATGGGCTCGAGACCGACCACAAGTTACAGTTACAAGTACAGTTGCTTCACGGACTCTATTTTGCACTTTGGATATACAATACCATTTTACATGAACGTGTTACCCTTAATAACTTCCTGTAATGTAGTAGAACAGTGTTCTGTATCTGCGCATTAGCCGAGTAATTTGAAAAAGAGGAAAACTCTGAAATATAAATGTATTAAGGATGTATTATTAAATTAAATGTATTATTTTACTGAATTATTTTATATTAATAGCTATGTAAACTTCATTGCTTAGGAAATTACTTGTGTAATTTAAGTGTTTTGCGTGGGAGTGAAATTACTGTATGAAATGTATTTTCTTATTTTCTGTGATATGTTAAATATGATATGTGATATGTTAAATAATAATAAAAGACAATAGATGAGCAGAGGAAAAAGTCTCATAAATTCACATTCCCCGCGGGCCATCGACGCCAGAATCTGACACGTCACAGGTGGGATCGAAGCCTCCCGAGAGCCCCGAGTGGCTCCCACACCCGCTCCAGCACTCCTCTAGGACGACCGCCTCCCTTTATACGTCTTTCTTCTGGTTCTGGTTTGTAAACATCTCAGACCATCATGTCGGGTGGCCAAGGTGACGTGGAGATAGACATTTCTGGGGAAATTGAAGTGCCTAGCGATTTGAAAGCTCCTCCGAAATCAGGGTAAGGTCACTTGGCCCAGTTTTGTACGCCTCATCCATTAACATTCGTCTTTTGGTTATAATAAGGTGGAAAAATAACTTTTGAACACTGAACAGGTGACACGTCATATGCAATATCTAAATTTGTTTTTTTATCATTCTATATTTCTTCACTGGTATCAAACTAACATAAAGTAATGTTATGACTAGCAGTGTAGACTTTGAGGCTATAGTGACGCAATCTAAACACTTTGCAATGACCTTTATGAAAGACTAGCCGCCACAGCTTAAGGAAAAAACCCAGGCTAATCGAATACGGGTTATTTTGTATATGTAATGATTCGCTAACTGATTGTAAAACCTCTAACAGTGATTGTAAAACCTCTTTAACATTATTGTAATTAAATCCAGCCTCATGTATAATGATGTACAGTAGTTACAATAATGATATACAGAGTACAGTAGTTACAGTACAGTTATAATAACTTTTTGCAGCATACTTGTTCACACTTTTACTGTTACTGATTGTACTGTAGGTACCATTGTCTTTAACCCTTAGAAAGTGGTTATCGTCATTCGTTGATTCACGGGATAATGCGGTTGTCATAAGATAATTTAAACAATTATTGTCTGGTGTTTACATGTATGATGCAAATATGGATATAATAGGTCTCTGTTGATGTAATGGAGTTTACCTTGGCCCATAGAAAGAGTGACATTGAATCGTGAAAAAACACTAGACTTATCGTTAAATATATCCCACTCGTTATCGTAATTAATTTCTAATGATTGATAAATTGTTTTCTGGAAAGTATACTGTACAGTATTTACTTTTATACAATTGCAATAAATAATTTTAGTGTATGGTATTTAGGAATGTTTTGTTGACTAAACTCGAATTCTGATCCCCAAAAAATGACATCCGATTTGTCCAAAAGTACATGGTACATGTACTTCTTACATTGGTATCGATAAATGAAAATAACAATATTTTTGTAGCCGAGTTTGTTACTGCCAGATGAGTTTCAAGTCTAAAGTCTTTCTGCTTTTTTTTAATGAGTTATGGTGGAGTAGGGAAGATGTCGCGCAGCACCGTTAGTCAGGCTATGGTAAATAAGAATAAAAAAGATGTTTGTTTATGAAAGAGGTACAGTACTAGGTGATGAAACTTGGGGACCTTAGTGTGACCAGCCTGACAAAGGCAGTGGTAGCCAGCACTGTGATACAATACAGTACAGTATACTAAGACTATACACTGCAGAGTATGCAAATTGCATTTTAGTACAGGGACTAAAACCAGCAACTGCATGAAAAATGTGCACAATGTTTTGGCATTTATGGCTTCAGTTTGTAGTACACAGCAATTATTTAAAATTACTGTATTTCTTAACACTTCATTCTTAAACAAATTTAGAAGATTTAAATGCAGCCCATCTACTTGCATTAATAATATAAACAGTAGTAGTGGCACTTCGATACTGTGTTAAAGTAATAGTATAATATAAAGGAGTATATTTTATGCAAAAAATTCAATTTAATGTACTTTTTTAACCAATACATGATCTCCCACCATGAAGCTACTGCCCAGTCTCCTCCCTCCCTCTCATACCTGAGTGACACATCCTCCTTGCATTGCACTTATCCTCCACTAAACAACATCTCTCTTCTTCCTTCTATTTTTTTTTTTTATAATTTCTTTAATTCATAGTACATTTACGTATACAATATTTTTGTCATCTCGTTGAATATTCTGAAACTGTTAATGACGTTCTTGATCCATTAATCTTTGTG
>WNGS01168123.1:37577-40683 GCA_020271785.1 Procambarus virginalis | reverse complement strand
AAGTTTTAGTCATTCACAATGGTTAACTAAAAGGCTCACTAACAAATGAGTTTGTAGGGACGAGCTTCAGGTGAGCTCACGTAGGACAACAGCTCTTACTTCGCAGTATCTGAAGGACTTCAGCACAATTCCTATGAATCCTATTCTTGGTTAATAGCAAAAAAAGGATGGAATTGGAGAATGGGTGGAGGTAATGACGCTGAGTTTGTTATCCGTGTCGTAGTTCATGTTATCTTGAGGTATCTTGAGATGAGTTTCGGGGCCTTTTAGTGTCCCCCCGGCCCGGTCCCTCGACCAGGCCTCCACCCCAGGAAGCAAGCCCGTGACAGCTGACTAACACCCAGGTACCTATTTACTGCTAGTAACAGGGGCATAGGGTGAAAGAAACTCTGCCCATTGTTTCTCCGGCGCCTGGGATCGAACCCAGGGACCATCAGGATCACAAATCCAGCGTGCTGTCGCTCGGCCGACCGGCTCCCAAACCGTCCATACCCAAGATGTATGGACAGGTTTGGGTATAGTTACGGCGAGATGTGAGTGGATTTGACGGATAGACGTGGATTTACGTTGGTGGAAGTCCGGGGCGAAGCTGATGAATAATTTTATTGACTTTTAGCAGTAGCATACACAGCTAATTCATTTTTTCATTCATTTATTGTAAATCTCTGTCTGTTTTCTGCTCCCTTGAACTAGATTCTGTCCAGACCTGTTGGTCATTCATGTTGTCCAGACCAACAGGTCTGGACAACATGATCAGTAAAGCTGTTTATGGTGCTTGTAGCTCTCAGTCCGATGCTGATGCTGTCTTGAATAAAGTTATACAATTACTTTCTTGAATTTAATGAATTGAAGTTATGTGTTCTTGACCACATCTGCGGGTATCGGAATTGCATTGCTCTTTCTCTTGCTAAATATCTTCCTGGTATATTGGGTTGTGGGTGATATAATGGCTTTCCCGGCATGAAATTTTGGGCACTCTTTAGCATAGCATTATTTCTTATTTTGTCAACATATTTGGATGGAAAAATTGTCAATTTCTGGAATGACAGTTTCCTGTATTAAGAATATTCCTTTATATTTTAGGTGAGCATATCTGTATATATTACATTAGTTCTTCCTGACAGCCTATATTTACATATATCCCCGTATATGGGATATATATGTATAATATAGTAAATTCGAGTTTGTTTTACACTGTGTAGCAATTTGTATTGAACTTATAAATTTGGTTTTGAGGTTCTGTGATTCGTCTCACTGTTGTCTCTCCTGGTCATGTAGCACTTTTTTTTTAGCTTGAAACATATATGTAATAATTTACAGTTACAAATACTAGAGGGACTGGTTCCAAACCTGCACACTGAAATACTTGGTTCTGAGACCAGGAGGCATGGCAGAATATTAACAAATGTCCGCTTTGAAAGTGTTTGCAATAAGTAGAGCCACTGCGATAACACCCCCCCCCCCTCCCCAGGCTTTTCGAACACCTCTATAATATAAGAAACAACGTAACTAGCCGGTTAGAGTTAGAGACCGGGCTCTATGGATACTGATCCTCGTAACGTCAAGATATTCACCTAGTTACACTTGCAGGGGTTGAACTCTGCTCTTTGAACCGCCTCTCAACTGTCAATCAATCAACTGTTACTACTATCAATCCCCCCCCCCCCCCACACACTCACATACATATACTCAGGAAGCAGCCCCCCTAACAACTGCTCTAAACTCCAAGATAACCGTTTACTGCTAGGTAACAGGGGCATCAAGATGAAAGAAAATTCTACCCATTTGTTTTCTCGCCGGCGCCAGGAATCGCACCCGGACCCTAAATTAGAGCCCCAAAGCGCTGTCCACACAGCCACAGCCCCCCCTCCTGTGTATGTGTGTGTGTGTGTGTGTGTTGTGTGTGTGTGGTGTGTGGTGTGTGTGAGAAGAGAGACGAGGAGAGAGAGTGGCCAGGTGTAAATTAGAGGCAGGTGGTAGCGTAGCGTCCAGCCAGGGAGTGGTGGAGGCCTGACGGTGGCTGACTAAGCTGCAGTTTCAAGGTGGAGGCGAGCGGTGTAGTGTCGCCGGCAGAGGTTGTGCTGATGGGTGTGGGGGCGCTGTGGTGGGTGGGTGGTGGGTGTGGGGAGCGCTGTAGGGAGGGGGTGGGTGTGGGGGCCGCTGTGGGGAGGGTGGTGGGTGTGGGGGGCCGCTGTGGGCGGGTGGTGGGTGTGGGGGCACGCTGTGGGGGAGGTGTGGGTGTGGGGGCAGCTGTGGGGAGGGTGTTGGGTGTTTTGGGGGCCGCTGGGGGAGGGTGGTGGGTGGGGGTGGCAGCTGTTGGGGAGGTTGGTGGGTGTGGGGGCCGCTGTGGGGTCGGGTGGTGGTGTGGGGGCTTTTGTGTTGGGGAGGGTGGTGGGTGTGGGGGCCCGCTGTGGGGAGGGTGGTGGGGGTGGGGGACGCTGTGGTGGGGGTGGTGGGTGTTGGGGCACGCTGTGGGGAGGGTGGTGGGTTGTGGGGGCCGCTGTGGGGAGGGTGGTGGGTGTGGGGGGCCGCTGTTGGTGAGGGTGGTGGGTGTGGGGGCAGATGTGGGGAGGGTGTGGGTGGTGGGGCCGCTGTGGGAGGGTGGTGGGTGTGGGCCGGAAAGTGGGGAGGGTGGTGGGTGTGGGGGCCGCGTGGGAGGGTGTGGTGGGTTGTGGGGCCCGCTTGGGGTTGGTGGTGGGGTGGGGGATGGGGTTGGGGTGTGGGGGGAGGGGAGTGGCGTGGGATAGGCGTAGAGTCGGGTTTCATTACTTTACATTTGAGCCAAATTCTGAGCATTACATTGTGTCATTAACCATTGGATGTAGGCCCAATAAATATTAAACCTTTTTATTCCCAACATTTTATAAAATTGGACAATTTATTAAATTGCCTGAAATGTCCCAAACCTGTAACTCGGACCAAAAGTGGAAATGTTCAAGAAACACAATGAACATTTTTTTGCATAGAAGTGCCGGACCAACCAGGCTGTGTGGATATATGTGGCCTGCGGGCCGCTCAAACCAACAGTCCTGTTGGACCAAGCTCTTTACAAGTCGACCCTGGCCACGGGGGGCCCGGACTTGGGAGTAGAAGAACTCCCAGAACC
>WNGS01168123.1:25077-32577 GCA_020271785.1 Procambarus virginalis | reverse complement strand
GTACTCTCCGAGCCTTAAATCCGGCCAATGGTGCCTCTTTCTCACAACGTTATTTTGTGGACACGGACCCGACATTTACTTGCTAATTGGACGGGGTTTCAAAGCTCTCTTGTTCAGTGTTAGTTAAATGTGTGTGTGTCCGGGAGGGGGGCGGGGGGGGAGGATGCTTGAGTATATGTACTCACCTAGTTGTGTTTGCAGGGTCGAGTTCTGCTCTTTACCCCCCGCTTTTCGACAGTCATTGTTCAGTGCAGTCACTCATTTCACTCGCTCGTTGTGAGTGAGTCATATAAGAGAACAAATGGTTAAGAAGACGAGAGAGAGAGAGAGAGAGAGAGAGAGAGAGAGAGAGAGAGAGAGGAGAGAGAGAGAGAGAGAGAGAGAGAGAGATAATTAGCTCTAACAATCAGTCAATTCAGTGGAGAATGGAGTAGATGTAACGAAGGCCAACCACTACAGGATCAATAGCCCAGACCTTCCTACCTACTCAGCCTAGCCCTAGGAACTCCTACCTCCTCCTCCTCCTGCTGCTGCTGCTGCTGCTGCTGCTGCTGCTGCTGCTGCTGCTGCTGCTCCTCTAACAGTGGTCCTCCTCACTGCTGTTACTCATATTCTGAAACTTAGTCTTGGACCCTGATTGCTTACTGTTCTTGATCGTCCTGTTTTTGTCGTTGGTCGTACTGTCTGTTGATGGTCCTCCTGCTTCTGTTGATGGTTCTCCTGCTTCTGTTCATGGTCTTCCAGAGTCATTAATGGTCCAATGCCTCTGTTGTTGTATTAAGTTTCTGTCTTCAAGTACCAAGTGATGAGAGGGTTGTACTCCCTCCCTGACAAGACGTAGTTGTATTCTTGACTTTGCTATAGCCAAAACTTAGATTTTTATATTAATAAATATTAAATATTGTGACCCTGTTTCTGTGGCACTTGTCTAGGCTTCATAGTTTAATTGGGTCTTTAATTAACTTTAACATAGTTTAATTAACTTTAAAATAGGAGTAATTGGCACTATTTTTGGTGGTGGAGGAAGTGTTCTCCAGTTGTATTACAATTATAAGAAAAATGGGCATTTTTTTTCCATATATACAATGAACAATAGCTGTTTAAAATTCGGGAAAAATACTTTTTATTTGTGCTGACCTGTATATTGTATAGCTTCATAACAGGGAGGGAGGCATGTGGCTGAGTGGACAACGCTTGCGATTCGTAATCGTAGGGTCCGGGTTCGATTCCCAGCAATGGGAGAAAACAAATGGGCAGAGTTTCTTTCATTCTGATGCCCCTGTTACCTAGCAGTAAATAGGTACCTGGTAGTTAGACTGCTGTTACAGGCTGCTTCCTGGGGGGGGGGGGGAGTTGATTGATTGACAGTTGAGGGACGGGAAGACCCCCCCCCCCCCGCAAGCACAACTAGGTGAATACAAGATTGTCACTTGCTTAGCTAAATGAACTCTGTGGTTCAGTACCTGAACCCATTATGTGCCTCTGTAACCCTTTCCACCACCGCTCATGGCATGGGTATGGGGTGCATAATAATAAGTGAAATTCAGTTCTCAATATTAGACTATAAATGTATAGAATATTTTTTTCTGTAATAAGCACGAGACGTTAGTGAGCCCACCAAAGAATTTTTATGTATTTTAGCAAAATACAAAAATAATTCTGCTTTTCTATTTTCTTTTTACATACAATAATAAACTCATATTTTCATACATTGTTGTTGTACAACTCCTACTGGCGATCTGCGTCCCTGGTTCACAACTGGTGGAGGCATGAGGGACCCGGGTTCAATCCCCTAGGCGGGACAAAATCGGTTGGGCACGATTCCTTAGGCATGATGCATTTTTTCAACTACCAATAAAATTGGTGTTCTGGAGTTAGGCAACTGTTGGGGGGCAGCATCCCCGGGGAGGTCCGCAGATAGTCTAGTGGCACCTCAATCAATCTAATTACAGACTTATGGCTAAGTATGGCTATCTTGAGGTTATCTTGAGATGATTTCGGGGCTTTAGTGTCCCCGCGGCCCGGTCCTCGACCAGGCCTCCACCCCAGGAAGCAGCCCGTGACAGCTGACTAACACCCAGGTACCTATTTTACTGCTAGGTAACAGGGGCATAGGGTGAAAGAAACTCTGCCCATTGTTTCTCGCCGGCGCCTGGGATCAAACCCAGGACCACAGGATCACAAGTCCAGCGTGCTGTCCGCTCTGCCGACCGGCTCGGCTCCGGCTAGTCTCAGGTCTGGGGATTATGAACCATTAAGTATGGTTACTTAACGAGGTTGATGTAACCGTTAAGTTAATTAACGAAGTTGATGACACATTAATGATCAAGTCAATTGAGTTTTCAGTTTTCTTTAAAGGTTAACTGAAAATAATGTTTCTCCTTTATTTGTCTCACTCATTTCTTTGTCGTTATCGGTGAACTTCCCATTTCTCTCAGGCGAGGCCCAACCACTTGAAAAGTGATGTGTGCTCGAGGTGTTGAACATACAGTAGCATTTGTTCAAGGTTTTATGCAAGGTCATCAATGCTACTGCATTCTGTCTCGCGTAAAGATTGACAGTCCATTCTAAGCCCAATAGGTTTCTGGTACCTATACAGTAGTCAATCAAGAAGCGGGACCCAAGAGCCGTAGCACAACGTTCACAAGTGCTGAGGAATGTGCTTACTCTGGAGGCACTCGCTACCCCCAGCTTATTTGTCTAAGGGCAAGGCTATTATTTTTCATTTATAATTGAATTTATTGATAAATTTGGATTGGCTGAGTTCTCTGGATGGTCTGAAGTGTTTGTCTTACCTTGAGGTTGTCTTACCTTGAGGTTATCTTACCTTGAAGTTGTCTTACCTTGAGGTTGTCTTACCTTGAGGTTGTCTTACCTTGAAGTTGTCTTACCTTGAAGTTGTCTTACCTTGAGGTTGTCTTACCTTGAGGTTGTCTTACCTTGAGGTTGTCTTACCTTGAGGTTGTCTTACCTTGAGGTTGTCTTACCTTGAGGTTGTCTTACCTTGAGGTTGTCTTACCTTGAGGTTGTCTTACCTTGAAGTTGTCTTACCTTGAGGTTGTCTTACCTTGAGGTGTCTTACCTTGAGGTTGTCTTACCTTAAGGTTGCCTTACCTAGAGGTTGTCTTACCTTGAGGTTGTCTTACCTTGAAGTTGACTTACCTTAAGGTTGCCTTACCTAGAGGTTGTCTTACCTTGAGGTTGTCTTACCTTGAAGTTGTCTNATATATATATATAATACCATATCTCGCTATGATAGAGCCCAATAGGCTCAGGAACCTGTACACCCGTTGATTGACATTTGAGAGGCGGGACCAAAGAGCCAGAGCTCAACGCCCGCAAGCACAAATAGGTGAGTACTAGACAAAACTGAGGAGAATGGTCAGTCGAACAAATGGTGTGTGGAGTTTAACCCAAGCAAATGTAATGTAATGAAGATAGGTGTAGGGAGCAGGAGACCAGACACAAGGTATCATTTGGGAGATGAAATTCTTCAAGAGTCACAGAGAGAGACCGGGAGTTGATATCACGCCAGACCTGTCCCATCAAGACTGATACATCAGCGGCATATGCAGGTTGGCCAACATAAGAATGGCATTTAGCATCTTGTGTAAGGAATCATTCAGTACTTTGTATACCACATATGTGAGACCAATCCTGGAGTATGCAGCTCCAGCATGGAGTGCATATATAGTCAAGCATATGACTAAACTGAAGAGGTTCAAAGGTTACCAAGGCGTCTGACAGCTGGGTGGACAGCCCTTCGGATTCGTAGTCCTGAGGTTCCGGGTTCGATCCCCGGTGGAGGCAGAGACAAATAGGCAAAATGTTTCTTTCACCTGATGCCCCTGTTACTAGCAGTAAATAGGTACCTGGGAGTTAGACAGCTGCTACGGGCTGCTTCCTGGGGGGGGGGTGTAACAAAAAGGATGGCCTGGTCGGGACCGGGCCGCGGGGACGCTAAGCCCCGAAATCATCTATTACCCGAGCTTTAGAGGTATGAGCTTCGAGGAGAGCGGTACAGGAATGCGGGGCGGAAACAATTGGGCAGAGTTTCTTTCACCCTAATGAAGGGTGAGGTGAATGAATAGATGAATAGGTACCTGGGAGTTAGACAGCTGCTGCGGCGATGCTTCCTGGTGGGGGGGGGGGGCTGTGTGTGTAAAAACAAAATTGATTGACAGTTATGAGGCGGGACCGAAGAACCAGAGCTCAACCCCCGCAAGCACAACTAGGTAAGCACACGCACGCAGAGCCCAACGGGTGCAGGCCGGAACAGCTGACTAACTCCCAGACACCTGTTTACCAATAGGTGAACAGAAGCATCAGATAGAAAAAACGGCCTATTTGTCTGTCGCGGCCGGGAATCGAACCCTTGTCCGGTGGACTTGACGATGCACCACTGGGTTGTTGTGGTTGAGTTTTGCTTATCAATGAAGGTCTCGGGTCAGTAACCCCATGTGAGCGACCGGTGAATGTTGCTGATGGGCTCCACGCCACAGTAAAGGTCAGCGGCTGCTAGTTATTACCAAGGTCATTCACTAGACCGTAAAGGTCAAAGGTTATGCCGGTTATAGTTCTCTACATCTGTGGGGGTCATTGGTTTGTCATATTGGCATTAGTCGTCAAGAGTTCTCGTGTACTGGGAACTAACTCAGTGTAGAGCCTGGTCGATCAGTCCGGCCTGGTCGACGACCGGGCCGCGGGGTCGGTAAGCCCCGAAATCACCTCAAGGTAAAGTATGATGGTCTGGTTACTGTTCATAGCCTCTGAGGCTCATTGTCACCTGCGGCTGGCGTCTGAACAGGCCGCCTGGTTGGTGGTCTGGTCAACCAGGCTGTTAGACCCAGCTGCTCGCAGTCTGACGTATGAATCATAGCCTGGTTGATAAAGCAGCCCTTTAGAGGTGTTTGTCAAGTTCTCTTTTGAAGAGTGTGTGAGGGTTGGCTAGTTATGCCTCCTGATGTTTAGAGGGGAGAGTGTTGAACAGTCTCGGGTCCTTGATAACCTTGGGTTGACGGTCTGTACATGAAAGAAAAGATAATGATTATAGCAGTATGTAGGTCGTTAAAGGTCAAGGAGCCTATACAGGCCGTTGGACGCAGTTAGGGGGCTGGTCGTTAAGGCTTATGAGGTAGAAGCTCGCAGGCCATTGGACGCAGCTGCTGCTGTTGTTGTTGTAGATTCAGCTGCTCTGAACAAAAGTTCCAAGTAGCACGGGCTATGGTGAGCCCGTAGTGGACTTACCTGGCACAGGAGCGGTGCTATATATAACTCGCTTGTTACAATCGATTGCTTATATAATCGGCCGATTATGTATGTTGGACGCAGCAGTGAGGTGGTCGTTAAGGGGTCAAGGAGCCTATCCAGACCGTTGAACGAAGTAGGAAGAGTTGGTCGCTGAGGGCGAAGGCGTCTGCATGCCGCTGGTCGCAGTAGGAGAGTGGTCATTAACGGCCAAGGAGCCTGCAGAGTCTTGGATGCTGTGAGGGGTGGACGCTGTAGGTAGCAGGCAGCAGGCAGCGTAATTCTGCGTTGCTGATGTCTGGAGTATTGACCCAATATACATGTCGGGCAAGCAGGCCACCCTCCCTCTCTTTCTCCTCCTCTCCCTCTTCCTCCCTCTATCTTCTCTCCATCTCTCACGCCCAGACTCCCCTTCGCCTCAATCCGCCGCAGCCTTCCTTTCCTACAGCCATCCATCTCTCTGAGCCTCCCTCCCAATCCTCCAGCTTGGTGTCCCCTCTCATCCTGGTATATTGCCCTCTCCACCCGCACCCCTTGGGCGCACCTGGTGTCTCCCCCCCCCCCCCTTTAAGGGTTCCTCTCAACACAAACATATCTTAATACCTATTCCTTCCACCCCTAACCTTCCTACTCTGGCCTTCCCTCTCCCCTTCTCACCCCCCCTTTCAACCATTGATGATAATTGAATAAATTGTCTTCTTGTGCCAAATATATCTATGGTATATGGCATACTAAATAAATCAGTACTTGTCTATGCATGGGTTAGGCAGTAATGTGGTGCCAGCTGTCTACAATATGGAACGTTTGAAAATTGGTGCAGAGAAACAATTTAGTTCAGTCCATTACGGGCTCACCATAGCCGTGCTACTTGGGAGTAGCACGGGCTATGGTGAGCAACAACAACAACAATTTAGTTCACTATACCCACCACCACGGAGGAGTCGGCCGGCCGAGCGGACAGCACGCTGGACTTGTGATCCTGTAGTTCCGGGTTCGATCCCGGACGCCGGCGAGAAACAATGGGCAGAGTTTCTTTCACCCTATGCCCCTGTTACTAGCAGTAAAATAGGTACCTGGGTGTTAGTCAGCTGTCACGGGCTGAGAGATGAGGTCAAAAAGCACCTATTGGAGCTGGATGTGAGAAAATCTGTTGTGCCGGATGGAATCTCGCCATGGGTATTGAAAGAGGTGCAGGAGCACTTTTGCTTACCACTCTCCATAGTAAATAGTAAGTCACTGGAACGGGGGACCTACCAGAAATATGGAAGACTGCTAATGTAGTACCAATATACAAAAAGGGTGACAGACAAGAGGCACTGAACTACAGGCCAGTGTCCTTAACTTGTATACCATGCAAAGGGTGATGGAGAAGATTGTGAGAAAAAACCTAGTAACACATCTGGAGAGAAGAGACTTCGTGACAACCCATCAACATGGGTTCAGGGAGGGTAAATCTTGCCTTACAGGATTGATAGAATTCTACGATCAGGTGACAAGAATTAAGCAAGAAAGAGAAGGGTGGGCGGACTGCAATTTTTATTGGACTGTCGGAAAGCCTTTGACACAGTACCCCATAAAAGGTTGATGCACTAAGCTGGAGAAACAGGCAGGAGTAACAGGTAGGGCGCTCCATGGGATAAGGGAGTACCTAAGCAATAGGAAACAGAGAGTTACAGTGAGGGTGAGACCTCAGACTGGCGTGGAAGTCACCAGTGGAGTCCCACAGGGCTCTGTACTTGGACCTATCCTGTTTCTGATATACGTAAACGATCTCCCAGAGGGTATAGACTCATTCCTCTCAATGTTTGCTGACGACGCCAAAATTATGAGAAGGATTAAGACAGAGGAGGACAGCTTGAGACTTCAAGAAGACCTGGACAAGCTGCAGGAATGTCCGAACAAATGGCTGTTAGAGTTTAACCCAAGCAAATGTAATGTAATGAAGATAGGGTAGGAAGCAGGAGACCAGATAAAATGTATCATTTGGGAGATGAAATACTTCAAGAGTCAGAGAGAGAGAAAGACCTGGGGGTTGATATCACGCCAGACCTGTCCCCTGAAGCTCATATCAAGAGGATAACATCAGCAGCATATGCCAGGTTGGCTAACATAAGAACGGCCTTTAGAAACTTGTGTAAGGAATCTTTCAGAACATTATATACCACATATGTCAGACCAATCCTGGAGTATGCGGCTCCAGCATGGAGTCCCTATCTAGTCAAGCATAGACTAAACTGGAAAGGTTCAAAGGTT
>WNGS01168123.1:6432-17153 GCA_020271785.1 Procambarus virginalis | reverse complement strand
CCACACTAGGAGACACTGCGTGAGCCTGGTGGCTGACGCAATAACCCCCACCATCCACACTTGGAGACACCGCGTGAGCCTGGTGGCTGACGCAATAACCCCCACCATCCATACTAGGAGATACTGCGTGAGCCTGGTGGCTGACGCAATAGCCCCCACCATCCATACTAGGAGACACCGCGTGAGCCGTGGTGGCTGACACAATAACCCACCATCCATACTAAGAGACACCGCGTGAGCCGTGGTGGCTGACGCAATAGCCCCCACCATCCATACTAGGAGACACCGCGTGAGCCGTGGTGGCTGACGCAATAACCCACCATCCATACTAGGAGACACCGCGTGAGCCTGGTGGCTGACGCAATAATCCCCACCATCCACACTAGGAGACACTGCGTGAGCCTGGTGGCTGACGCAATAACCCCCACCATCCACACTTGGAGACACCGCGTGAGCCTGGTGGCTGACGCAATAACCCCCACCATCCATACTAGGAGATACTGCGTGAGCCTGGTGGCTGACGCAATAGCCCCCACCATCCATACTAGGAGACACCGCGTGAGCCGTGGTGGCTGACACAATAACCCACCATCCATACTAAGAGACACCGTGTGAGCCGTGGTGGCTGACGCAATAGCCCCCACCATCCATACTAGGAGACACCGCGTGAGCCGTGGTGGCTGATGCAATAACCCACCATCCATACTAGGAGACACCGTGTGAGCCGTGGTGGCTGACACAATAACCCCCACCATCCATACTAAGAGACACCACGTGAGCCGTGGTGGCTGACGCAATAACCCCCACCATCCATACTAGGAGACACCGCGTGAGCCGTGGTGGCTGACGCAATAGCCCCCACCATCCATACTAGGAGACACCGCGTGGGCCGTGGTGGCTGACACAATAACCCCCCACCATCCATACTAGGAGACACCGCATGAGCCTGGTGGCTGACGCAATAACCCCTACCATCCACACTAGGAGACACCGCGTGAGCCGTGGTGGCTGACGCAATAACCCACCATCCATACTAGGAGACACTGCGTGGGCCGTGGTGGCTGACGCAATAACCCCCACCATCCATACTAGGAGACACCGCGTGAGCCGTGGTGGCTGATGCAATAACCCCCACCATCCATACTAGGAGACACCGTGTGAGCCGTGGTGGCTGACACAATAACCCACCATCCATACTAAGAGACACCGTGTGAGCCGTGGTGGCTGACGCATTAACCCCCACCATCCATACTAGGAGACAAAGCGTGAGCCATGGTGGCTGATGCAATAACCCCCACCATCCATACTAGGAGACACCGCGTGAGCCGTGGTGGCTGGCGCAATAGCCCACCATCCATACTAGGAGACACCGCGTGAGCCGTGGTGGCTGACGCAATAACCCTATCATCCATACTAGGAGACACCGCGTGAGCTGTGGTGGCTGACGCAATAACCCACCATCCATACTAGGAGACACCGCGTGAGCCGTGGTGGCTGACGCAATAAACCCCACCATCCATACTAGGAGACACCGCGTGAGCCTTGGTGGCTGACGCAATAACCCCCACCATCCATACTAGGAGACACCGCGTGAGCCGTGGTGGCTGACGCAATGACCCACCGTCCATACTAGGAGACACCGCGTGAGCCGTGGTGGCTGACGCAATAAACCCCACCATCCATACTAGGAGACACCGCGCGAGCCGTGGTGGCTGACGCAATAACCCCCACCATCCATACTAGGAGATACTGCGTGAGCCTGGTGGCTGACGCAATAGCCCCCACCATCCATACTAGGAGACACCGCGTGAGCCGTGGTGGCTGACACAATAACCCACCATCCATACTAAGAGACACCGTGTGAGCCGTGGTGGCTGACACAATAACCCCCACCATCCATACTAAGACACACCACGTGAGCCGTGGTGGCTGACGCAATAACCCCCACCATCCATACTAGGAGACACCGCGTGAGCCGTGGTGGCTGACGCAATAACCCCCACCATCCATACTAGGAGACACCGCGTGAGCCGTGGTGGCTGACGCAATAACCCCACCATCCATACTAGGAGACACTGCGTGGGTCGTGGTGGCTGACGCAGTAACCCCCACCATCCATACTAGGAGACACCGCGTGAGCCGTGGTGGCTGACGCAATAGCCCCCACCATCCATACTAGGAGACACCGCGTGGGCCGTGGTGGCTGACACAATAACCCCCACCATCCATACTAGGAGACACCGCATGAGCCTGGTGGCTGACGCAATAACCCCTACCATCCACACTAGGAGACACCGCGTGAGCCGTGGTGGCTGACGCAATAACCCACCATCCATACTAGGAGACACCGCGTGAGCCTGGTGGCTGGCGCAATAGCCCACCATCCATACTGACGCAATAACCACCATCCATACTAGGAGACACCGCGTGAGCCGTGGTGGCTGACGCAATAAACCCCACCATTAATACCTATTCCTTCCACCCCTAACCTTCCTACTCTGGTCTTCCCTTTCCCCTTCTCACCCCCCTTTCAACCATTGATGATAATTGAATAAATTGTCTTCTTGTGCGAAATATATCTATGGTATATGGCATACTAATATAAATCAGTACTTGTCTATGCATGGATTAGGCAGTAATGTGGTGCCAGCTGTCTACAATATGGAACGTTTGAAAATTGGTGCAGAGAACAATTTAGTTCAGTCCATTACGGGCTCACCATAGCCCGTGCTACTTGGGAGTAGCACGGGCTATGGTGAGCAACAACAACAATTTAGTTCACTAATACCCACCACCACGGAGGAGTCGGCCGGCCGAGCGGACAGCACGCTGGACTTGTGATCCTGTAGTTCCGGGTTCGATCCCGGACGCCGGCGAGAAACAATGGGCAGAGTTTCTTTCACCCTATGCCCCTGTTACCTAGCAGTAAAATAGGTACCTGGGTGTTAGTCAGCTGTCACGGGCTGCTTCCTGGGGGTGGAGGCCTGGTCGAGGACCGGGCCGCTGGGACACTAAAGCCCCGAAATCATCTCGAGATAACCTCAAGATAACCATATCTTGTTCAAGATCGTGGCATGATTTGAAGATAATACAATAATGGTGTATCAGTGCATAATGTATGTTTAGTGAATGCAATATATACACGAGATTGTGTAAGTTAGTGATGATACAGTTGTTGCAAGATGCATCATGATTGTATCATGTCCTTACCTAGAGTAATATAATCTTTGTCTTGCTGGATTTGTGGGAGCCAGAGGGAGTGAGAGTAGGGAGAGAGCCTTCTGTTTCTCTCACAGAAGGCTCTATCTCTCTCCTGGTAACCCCTCCCCCCCTGCCCTCGCGCTGTGCAGATAGGATTTGTAGTTGTACAAAAGGTTTCTCCAGCAGAAAATCTTGGTATTGACTAAGGTTTTCTGTTATCGGTTTTCACGTGTATAAATCCCCTCCTCCTGCCCTCCCTCTTCTTCCCCCTCTCTATCCCCCATTCCCTCCTTCTCTGTCTCCCCATTCTCGTGAAGCCAGGTGGGATAGGCCGACCTGCCCGCCCTTTCATGTTCCCATACTGGTGTCCACCTGGTGTTTGATTTTTTGTTCTCGGTCTGTTTTTTTATATGGCGTTTTATGTGATTTTTTTGAACGTNCATTCTCCTGTTTAGATTATAGTGTTTTGTAACTATGTGCACAATATACAATAATTGACGTACTAAGCACTAGATGTACAACTTGGAACTATTCACTCTATTGAGACCGAAAAAAAATGAAGATAAAATTGTGGGATTTCCCAGCATGTGCGGAGTTAAATTAAGATTAGTTTTATTGAGTGGACTGTAAAGATTTATCTACCTGCTATCTTGAGGTTATCTTGAGATGCTTTCGGGGCTTTTTTAGTGTCCCTGCGGCCCGTCCTCGACCAGGCCTCCACCCCCAGGAAGCAGTCCATGACAGCTGACTAACACCCAGGTACCTATTTACTGCTAGGTAACAGGGCATAGGGTGAAAGAAACTCTGCCCATTGTTTCTCGCCAGTGCCTGGGTCGAACCCAGGACCACAGGATCACAAGTCCTGTGCTGTCCGCTCGGCCGACCGGCTCCCTAGCTGATATCTTTTACACACAACTTTTGGGAGGCTGATTTAATATTGATAATTCCACCTTATCATAGTATCTAATGATGAGGTTAGTTAATGATGGTAAATAATATTTTCTATAAAGTTGTAGACTAACTACAATTATCAATCAATACGTTACGAGGGCTTAGCTGCCGAGCAGGTTTGCGTACATAACGTCAGGAGGAACTTCTTGAGAGTCAGTCCAAATTCTCGCCTCCTAGCTGGGGTGTCGAGCCCCCGTGTGAACCATAAGTTGAGGCGGCTGGCTCCCGGTTGCTTCTCTCCACTCTGCGAGTAACATACAATGTAACTCCTGCAGTGCTGATGTTTCCCCAGTTAATCTCAAATGATTAACTGCCTATTAGACCTAAACTTTGGATGTTTAAATTCTCCTGCGGCGTAACAGCCGGCCTATTCTATCACAAGTAAATATGGCCATGAATACCAATAGAATGTCAGAAGCCGACCGAACACAATTTCCCTTATCGTGTGAAGCCAGCAGCAAAGTCTGGGAGCAGTGAGACGTCGGATGGTTGGACGATGCTATAGTCGGCTTGCTTCAGCAGGGATCAGCTCGTGTTGTTGTGAGACTGCGCAAGCGACACGTCCTCCTCCCTCTCGTGGTCAACGCCCGGAAAATTAGTCACGTTGTTAAATTCATCTCGTTCACTAACGAGACGATATTGGCGTCATTTTACGCCCTAACATTTTAGGGCGTAAATTCACCTTGGGACGGAAGTGCCCTTTGTAACAGTTAAAGACAGTACTTTAATTCTTGACAAGTTTAATTAAGTTCAAAATCTAAATAACAATTGCAAATAAAAACAAGTTGCAGACTGATTTGAATAAGAATTAGATAAAGATATCGTCACTGCGTGAGTCGTGGTGGCTGACGCAATAACCCACCATCCACACTAGGAGACACCGCGTGAGCCATGGTGGCTGACGCAATAACCCGACCATCCATACTAGGAGACACCGCGTGAGCCGTGGTGGCTGACGCAATAACCCACCATCCACACTAGGAGACACCGCGTGAGCCGTGGTGGCTGACGCAATAACCCCACCATCCATACTAGGAGACACCGCGTGGGCCTGGTGGCTGACGCAATAACCCCCACCATCCATACTAGGAGACACCGCGTGAGCCGTGGTGGCTGACGCAATAACCCCCACCATCCATACTAGGAGACACCGCATGAGCCGTGGTGGCTGACGCAATAACCCCCACCATCCATACTAGGAGACACCGCGTGAGCCGTGGTGGCTGGCGCAATAACCCACCATCCACATTAGGAGACACCGCGTGAGCCGTGGTGGCTGACGCAATAACCCACCATCCACACTAGGAGACACCGCGTGAGCCGTGGTGGCTGACGCAATAACCCCACCATCCATACTAGGAGACACCGCGTGAGCCGTGGTGGCTGACGCAATAACCCACCATCCATACTAGGAGACACCGCGTGAGCCGTGGTGGCTGACGCAATAACCCCCACCATCCATACTAGGAGACACCGCATGAGCCGTGGTGGCTGACGCAATAACCCCCACCATCCATACTAGGAGACACTGCGTGAGCCGTGGTGGCTGACGCAATAACCCCCACCATCCATACTAGGAGACACCGCGTGAGCCGTGGTGGCTGACGCAATAACCCACCATCCACATTAGGAGACACCGCGTGAGCCGTGGTGGCTGACGCAATAACCCACCATCCACACTAGGAGACACTGCGTGAGCCGTGGTGGCTGACGCAATAACCCCACCATCCATACTAGGAGACACCGCGTGAGCCGTGGTGGCTGACGCAATAACCCACCATCCATACTAGGAGACACCGCGTGAGTCGTGGTGGCTGACGCAATAACCCACCATCCACACTAGGAGACACCGCGTGAGCCTGGTGGCTGACGCAATAACCCCCACCATCCACACTAGGAGACACCGCGTGAGCCGTGGTGGCTGACGCAATAACCCCCACCATCCACACTAGGAGACACCGCGTGAGCCGTGGTGGCTGGCGCAATAACCCCCACCATCCATACTAGGAGACACCGCGTGAGCCGTGGTGGCTGGCGCAATAACCCCCACCATCCATACTAGGAGACACCGCGTGAGCCTGGTGGCTGACGCAATAACCCCCACCATCCATACTAGGAGACACCGCGTGAGCCTGGTGGCTGACGCAATAACCCACCATCCACACTAGGAGACACCGCGTGAGCCGTGGTGGCTGACGCAATAACCCCACCATCCATACTAGGAGACACCGCGTGAGCCGTGGTGGCTGACGCAATAACCCACCATCCACACTAGGAGACACCGCGTGGGCCTGGTGGCTGGCGCAATAACCCCCACCATCCACACTAGGAGACACCGCGTGAGCCGTGGTGGCTGGCGCAATAACCCCCACCATCCACACTAGGAGACACCGCGTGGGCCTGGTGGCTGGCGCAATAACCCCACCATCCACACTAGGAGACACCACGTGGGCCTGGTGGCTGGCGCAATAACCCCACCATCCATACTAGGAGACACCGCGTGAGCCGTGGTGGCTGGCGCAATAACCCCCACCATCCATACTAGGAGACACTGCGTGAGCCGTGGTGGCTGACGCAATAACCCCCACCATCCATACTAGGAGACACCGCGTGAGCCGTGGTGGCTGGCGCAATAACCCCCACCATCCACACTAGGAGACACCGCGTGGGCCGTGGTGGCTGACGCAATAACCCCCACCATCCATACTAGGAGACACCGCGTGGGCCTGGTGGCTGACGCAATAACCCCCACCATCCATACTAGGAGACACCGCGTGGGCCTGGTGGCTGACGCAATAACCCCCACCATCCACACTAGGAGACACCGCATGGGCCGTGGTGGCTGGCGCAATAACCCCACCATCCATACTAGGAGACACCGCGTGGGCCTGGTGGCTGGCGCAATAACCCCACCATCCATACTAGGAGACACCACGTGGGCCTGGTGGCTGACGCAATAACCCCACCATCCATACTAGGAGACACCACGTGGGCCTGGTGGCTGGCGCAATAACCCACCATCCACACTAGGAGACACCGCGTGAGCCGTGGTGGCTGACACAATAACCCACCATCCACACTAGGAGACACCGCGTGAGCCGTGGTGGCTGGCGCAATAACCCCACCATCCACACTAGGAGACACCGCGTGAGCCGTGGTGGCTGACACAATAACCCACCATCCACACTAGGAGACACCGCGTGAGCCGTGGTGGCTGACGCAATAACCCCACCATCCACACTAGGAGACACCGCGTGAGCCGTGGTGGCTGACGCAATAACCCACCATCCACACTAGGAGACACCGCGTGAGCCGTGGTGGCTGACACAATAACCCACCATCCACACTAGGAGACACCACGTGAGTCGTGGTGGCTGACGCAATAACCCACCATCCACACTAGGAGACACCGCGTGAGCCGTGGTGGCTGACGCAATAACCCCACCATCCACACTAGGAGACACCACGTGAGTCGTGGTGGCTGACGCAATAACCCCCACCATCCATACTAGGAGACACCGCGTGAGCCGTGGTGGCTGACGCAATAACCCCCACCATCCATACTAGGAGACACTGCGTGAGCCGTGGTGGCTGGCGCAATAACCCCCACCATCCATACTAGGAAACTTTTGGCGCTTCCTCACTAGGAATTAATATTGTTAGTAATTTTAATTTCCTCACACAACACAATTACCTGGCTGTGATAGGGGTTAGTGCTTTGGGTTTCGGAAATTTTTGACAAAAACAAACCTAAATATTCCTAGGCCTAGTATAGCACACATATATACTATGTTAGGCCTCAGATATCGTGTATTTGATATTAGATATTAGGCATTAGGCCTAGGAAGGTTAGTTTAGTTTTTCTTTGCAACATAAATATAAAATCTTTTCCGGTTTGTCAATACTCAAAAGTACCGATTTCAACTTTCTAATTGTGTACTCTTATAAGTAAGTCTAATACATGGGTGACTCTTATGTGTAAGTCTAATACATGGGTGACTCCTTTATGTGTAAGTCTAATACATGGGTGACTCTTTATGTGTAAGTCTAATACATGGGTGACTCTTATGTGTAAGTCTAATACATGAGTGACTCTTATGTGTAAGTCTAATACATGAGTGACTCTTATGTGTAAGTCTAATACATGAGTGACTCTTATGTGTAAGTCTAATACATGAGTGACTCTTATGTGTAAGTCTAATACATGAGTGACTCTTATGTGTAAGTCTAATACATGAGTGACTATTATGTGTAAATCTAATAATTTATGAGACCAACTCTCTCCTTGACAGTTTAAGAACTCAACAATTCTTTGATAGTTTAAGAGATCAACTTTCCTTGACAGTTTACGAGGTCAACTCTCCTTGACAGTTTAAGAAGTCAACTTTCCTTAACAGTTTCAGAACTCAACTTTCCTTGACCGTTTAAGATGTAAATAATAGATCAATATAAGAGTAAAGAGGCAGGTAAGCGAGGCAGTATAATGACAGGAGGCAGGTAAGTGAGGCAGTATAATGACAGGAGGCAGGTAAGCGAGGCAGTATAATGACAGAGGGCAGGTAAGCGAGGCAGTATAATGACAGGAGGCAAGTAAGAGAGGCAGTATAATGACAGGAGGCAGGTAAGTGAGGCAGTATAATGACAGACGGCAGGTAAGCGAGGCAGTATAATGACAGGAGGCAGGTAAGTGAGGCAGTATAATGACAGGAGGCAGGTAAGTGAGGCAGTATAATGTCAGGAGACAGGTAAGCGAGGCAGTATAATGACAGGAGACAGGTAAGCGAGGCAGTATAATGACAGGAGGCAGGTAAGTGAGGCAGTATAATGACAGGAGGCAGGTAAGCGAGGCAGTATAATGGCAGGAGGCAGGTTAGCGAGGCAGTATGATGACAGGAGGCAGGTAAGTGAGGCAGTATAATGACAGGAGGCAGGTAAGTGAGGCAGTATGATGACAGAGGGCAGGTAAGTGAGGTAGTATGATGACAGGGCAGGTAAGTGAGGTAGTATGATGACAGGGCAGGTAAGCGAGGCAGTATAATGTCAGGAGGCAGGTAAGTGAAGCAGTATAATGACAGGAGGCAGGTAAGTGAAGCAGTATAATGACAGGAGGCAGGTAAGCGAGGCAGTATAATGACAGGAGGCAGGTAAGCGAGGCAGCATAATGACAGGAGGCAGGTAAGCGAGGCAGTATAATGACAGGAGGCAGGTGCGCGAGGCAGTATAATGACAGGAAGCAGGTAAGCGAGGCAGTATAATGACAGGAGGCAGGTAAGCGAGGCAGTATAATGACAGGAGGCAGGTAAGCGAGGCAGTATAATGTCAGGAGGCAGGTAAGCGAGGCAGTATAATGACAGGAGGCAGGTAAGAGAGGCAGTATAATGACAGGAGGCAGGTAAGTGAGGCAGTATAATGACAGGAGGCAGGTGCGCGAGGCAGTATAATGACAGGAGGCAGGTGCGCGAGGCAGTATAATGTCAGGAGGCATCACACAGGTTGCGGGTGGCGGGCCGCTGGGTGGGCCAGGGAGCGACGGGACAGCCAGGCTACGTGGTCGGGTCCGTGTTCCCTGACCTGGACCACCTGTACCGGGACTTCCAGGGCCGCCAGTTGACAGTCGCCACCGTCAACAACTGGCCCTTCTTCCAGCTGACCGTCCTGGCTGACGGCAGACGGGAACCGGTCGCCGGCATAGACGTAAACGTCGTCAATACTCTCAGCGAACACTTGAACTTCACGTGAGACCTCTTGACGTCACCCTTCAGTGTTTTGATGGTGTATGTTCTGTTGCTGCTGCTGCTGTATGTTCTGTTGCTGCTGCTGCTGTATGTTCTGTTGCTATATGTTCTGTTGTTGCTGGATTATGTTCTGTTGCTGTATGTTCTGTTACTGCTGCTGCATGTTCTGTTGCTGCTGTATGTTCTGTTGCTATATGTTCTGTTGTTGCTGGATTATGTTCTGTTGCTGTATGTTCTGTTGCTGCTGTATGTTCTGTTGTTGCTGCTGCATGTTCTGTTGCTGCTGTATGTTCGGTTGTTGCTGCTGTATGTTCGGTTGTTGCTGCTGTATGTTCTGCTGCTGAATGATGCTTTGTTGTTGTATGTTCTGTTGCTGCTGGATTATGTTCTGTTGATGTAAGTTCAGTTGTTGCTGGTGTATATTCTGTTGCTGCTGCTGTACGTTATCTTGCTGTATGTTCTGTTGTTGCTGGTGTATGTTCTCTGGCTGCTGGTGTATGTTCTCTGGCCGCTGCTGTATGTTCTGTTGCTGCTGTATGTTCTCTCGCGGCTGCTGTATGTTCTGTTGCTGCTGTTGTATACCAGCTTGATACACTCCATACGACACTCCTCGGAGAAAATTATCTAGTTTTCTCTTGGTTATGTCCACGGTTGTTCCTGTAATATTTCTGATGCTCGCTGGTAGGATGTTGAACAACCGCAGACCTCTGATGTTATACAGTGTTCTCTGATTGTGCCTATGGCACCTCTGCTCTTCACTGGTTCAATCTTGCATTTTCATCCATATCGTTCACTCCAGTACGTTGTTATTTTACTGTGTAGATTTGGGACCTG
>WNGS01168121.1:126322-138713 GCA_020271785.1 Procambarus virginalis | reverse complement strand
ATATATATATATATAATATATATGTCGTACCTAGTAGCCAGAACGCACTTCTCGGCCTACTATGCACGGACCGATATGCTTAATAGGCCGAGTGAGTTTTTTTTATTTCAATAAATTTTTTCCAAATAGTTTATTTGAATTATTATTATTATTTTATATTAAGACCATAATTTATTGACTTTGTTGTGTTAGTTAAATTAGGTTAAGATAGGTTAGGGTTGGTTAGGTTCGGTCATTTATCTACGTTAGTTATAACTCAAATTTAAACAATTTAACTTATACATAATGAAATGGACAGATTTATCATTTCATTAGAACAAATTTGGAAAATATATATTCAGGAAAACTTGGCTTATTAAGCAATTCGGGCCTTGTCTAGTAGGCCAAGTACGACGTTCTGGCTACTAGGTACAACATATATATATATATATATATATATATATATATATATATATATATATATATGTCGTACCTAGTAGCCAGAACTCACTTTTGGCCTACTATGCAAGGCCCGATTTGCCTAATAGGCCAAGTTTTCATGAATTAATATATTTTCTCTAATTTTTTTCTTATGAAATGATAAAGCTACCCATTTCATTATGTAAGAGGTCAATTTTTTTTATTGGAGTTAAAATTAATGTAGATATATGACCAAACCTAACCAACCCTACCTAACCTAACCTAACCTATCTTTATAGGTTAGGTTAGGTTAGGTAGCCGAAAAAGTTAGGTTAGGTTAGGTTAGGTAGGTTAGGTATTCGAAAAACAATTAATTCATGAAAACTTGGCCTATTAGGCAAATCGGGCCTTGCATAGTAGGCTGAGAAGTGCGTTCTGGCTACTAGGTACGATATATATATATATATATATATATATATATATATATATATATATATATATATATATATATATATATATATATGTCGTACCTAGTAGCCAGAACGCACTTCTCAGCCTACTATGCAAGGCCCGATTTGCCTAATAGGCCAAGTTTTCATGAATTAATTGTTTTTCGAGTACCTAACCTACCTAACCTAACCTAACCTAACCTAACTTTTTCGGCTACCTAACCTAACCTAACCTATACAGATAGGTTAGGTTAGGTTAGGTAGGGTTGGTTAGGTTCGGTCATATATCTACTTTAATTTTAACTCCAATAAAAAAAAATTGATCTTATACATAATGAAATGGGTAGCTTTATCATTTCATAAGAAAAAAACTAGAGAAAATATAATAATTCAGGAAAACTTGGCTTATTAGGCAAATCGGGCCTTGCATAGTAGGCCAAAAAGTGAGTTCTGGCTACTAGGTACGACATATATATATATATATATATATATATATATATATATATATATATATATATATATATATATATATATATATATATATATTTACAATATGGAAGGGAGTACCACCTCTGGCTGGATGAAGGGGGACCCATAGCCTCGGAGGAAATCACACATAACGCATTGGAGGGAATGTAGGTCCCCTCCAATACAGTTTCTGTGTGCTTTTCTCCTACTACCCCCTTCCTTTTTTTATGCTTTATTGTGTATTTAAAGGTTACAAAACATACAAGACAAATGCCTAAAGGTTATGGATCTCTTGAAGCTCTTCCGCTTCCGGACAGGAACCGAGGACGCAGCAAGCATTTCCCCTCTGGATCGCCACACTGAGGCGCTGAAACAAAAAACTGCAAGCCCTAGGGTCTCTGGTGACGTCAATGAGCTTGGAACCCAATTCCTTGAGAAATCCCAAGGCACTCTTGCCTCAGGGGCCATGCGTCCTGGACGCTATGGGAACAAAGAGGTATTGACCTGCCAGTCGCCTGTATTTGAGAGATTTTGCTGTTTCCCTGTGGTTGGCCGCCCCACCTGCTTGATCAGCTCCGAAGTGTACATAGGTGTCAGCCAGGGTGGATACACATGTGTAGTCCCACACCAACTGTCTACCCTCCTCCCGACCAATGTGGAGCAGGACCAGGTGAGGCTAGTCTGAGAAGAGACCCACAAGGATTCTAACTCGACCTTGCTTCCAGGCCCTGTACGGTTGCTCTCGTAGTTTCTATTCTGCTAATTCCGACAGCTTCGTGAAGCGTCTGCCTCATGTACATTGGCGACGTACGCATTGCAGTCGTGACAGTAAAAAAAAAAGAAACACCCCCACAAGCTTCACATGCTGTGGGGCTTGCCTGAATCGGTACAGCCGAGCTAGTTGTGCTTTGGCTAAGGTTACTTTCTTATTAATATGTTCAGTGGAATTCAAGAGTCTCGATATTACATAGCCTAGAATTGTAGTAGAGTTCTGTACCTGTATTAACGTGCCACCAATGTTGATGACCCCAAGTGTACTAGCCCAGCTGCCCACTGAGCACAGTTGAATCTTGTTAGGGTTTGTCACAATTTTCCAGTCTTGTTCCCAACTTGCTGTGGCTGCTAGTTCCTCTTTCGTCTTCCTTATGACTGAATCGTGTTTAGTTCCTTGGCCAGCAGGCATCGACGACACTACATGGATGACATCATCTGCAAATTGAGTGATAATAGTGTCGTTATAAATAGGGCGTGGCAAGTCATTTACAAAAGGATTGAAGAGGAGTGGGCTTATGCACGATCCCTGGGGAACTCCTGCTGTCGTCATAAAGGAATCAGCTTCCTTGTTGTTAAACATTGGAATTATTGTTCTATGGCTTAGAAAATTTCTGACTAGTCTAAGGAGGGTGCAGTTGTGGTGTGGTATGGATTGCAGCTTGAAGAGCAGACCATTACGCCATAAACTGTCAAAGGCCTTGTTGACATCTCTGGTTGCTATTATTGCAGTCTGGTGTTGTTTCCTAATACTGTCTGCTGCATCGTAGATGATGTTGATGGCATGCTGTGTCGATCTGTGGTTCCTAAAGCCAAACTGTTTTTCTGTATACAGATGGTGGTACTCCATGTAGTAGTTAATACGATTTGACAGTATTTTCTCAAAGGACTTTCCTGTCGACTCCAACAGGGAGATAGGCCTATAGTTTCCAGGGACGTGTTTGCTTTTGCCAGGCTTTGGGATAAAGATCATTTTGGCAGTTTTAAATACTTGTGGAAAGTGTCCTGAGACGAGGATGGCGTTGAAGACCTTGAGCAGGGACTGCACGTAGTTTAGAGGTAGAAACATCAGTTGGTTGACTGTTATTCCTGACAAACCTGGCGCTTTGTTCCTCGTTTTCTTTAATACTTCCAACAGTTCGCGTATGGTGATGGGTCGGGTGATCGGGTGGTCAGGGTCAAGTAGTGCAGTGTCAACTAGAGGCCTGCAAGCCAGGTTCTCAACGTTTTCAGCAACCCATTGGTTGACTGAACCGTGGTTGTCATTGTTGATCTGGCTGTTGTTTTCTGTGAAGATTTCCTCCCAAACCAGTCCCATGAGATTAGCCTGCAGCTGTGCATCTTCCACTCTGGTGGTTATTACCTCGTTGTTGTCATCAGTATATGTATAGCTGAGGTGCGACAGCGGTGTCTTTGATGATCCTAGGAGTTTTCTGATCTTTCCCCAGAATCTGGCAGGTTCTCTCTTGTACTGGTTCGCTTGGTTGACTAGAGTACCCCAAATGTGTCGTTTGTGTAGGAGCGTGAGGCCTAAGACATCACGTCTGAGGGCCTGAATGATTTGGAGGGATGGCTGGCCTGTGCGTAGGCGCCTCACACATTCTTGTTGGTAATACCTCATTTTATCCTTGATCTCTCTGGTTGGTTTGTATTGCTGAATTATTCTGGTGTTAGATCACAATTGGCCATAGTTGCCTCAGTGATGCGAGTATGTATGGAGGCAATTGCTGCGTCAATGTCCTGGACCAGTTTATTGTCAAGATCAGTGGTTGGGTCAGAGCCAAGGAACTCCATATATGGACGAAGTCGAAGCGTATTTAGATTGGGTCTGGGGCGTCCCAGAATTCTAAAGGGAGATGCTTGGAGATGGAGAATAACAGGTATGTGATCTGAACCTACATCATTACCTGGGAGTATTTTACTATGAAAGATATTGCATTCAACATTCGTCAGTATGATATCAGGTTTTCCTTCGTGGTTACCTACAAAGGTTTTAAAGTAGGGACCCAAGAAGGTTAAGTTCCTCGCTGTCATGAGGTTATATAATAGTCGACCTTTGATATCATCACGTCCATAGGTGTCATTGAAAAATGCTGCATGGTGAGCAACAAAATTCAATCTGGCATACACAAATTTTAAATATAAGGAATTTATTTTTAAATTTTATTAAACAAAAGACATTTTATACAAAATATGAAATATCCTGAGTTACTTTACAATTTAATGATATATTTCAGTCTTCTTTTACTAGTTTTGTAATACTGTAATATCATATAGCTATAGGTTAAATAGTAATTGTAATTAGGAAGCAATAAAATGCTTATCTTCAAACACTAAGAAGGTTGTGGTTTTCTATTCAGCTTTTCAGGTAAACTCAAATATTCACAATATATTTGACAATACGGTTTAATGCTAAGTAAAAAAAGGTACAATTCCTGACTGCTATGAATAGTACATAATTGCACTTACTTGTGCTGTTACATTTACCTCCCCATTTTTGGAGGACGTACTGACTCTTTTCACTGGCACGGAAAATTAGGACAATAAACGTATGAGCTGACCTAAAACTCCTGTGCATTTACAGGTCATGACATACAAAAACAATCCCACACAATCATACCCCTAAGATACCACCACGTGACAAGTTCAGGCTTGGGAATAAAGTCCAGTACACACTTTTAGCACAATGATTACTAAAATAAATAGTTAGGGCACTCGAATTAATTTGAACACGAATGAATAATCTACTTATCCCAGTTAACTGAACAAAACCTAACTTAAATAGGGCCATGTCCGCCGAGATCACCAGCCCATGTCCTCACACCGTGGCTCCCAGGACACAACTGGCTCAGGAGAGCGTGAATACTGCCTACATGTGGCCTGCATCCGAACGAAGGCGTTCGAGCGGCTAGGCCTAGTAAGTACTTTACTGGGCTATCTCTCCTAAACAATCCTTCATTTACTTAGAAACTGTAAGCTTCTAACTGGAATACTGACATACACATGAATTACAGTAACTGACCTGAAGTGAGCTAGCAGGGGACCGAATTGTCGCCACATGGTGAGAGTGACTTCCTGGTCAGTACTCTCTCCTGACCACATCATCCTGTCAGCCTAATCCAGGCAGCCTACAGTACCACCTGACTCCACGCGGCGCTCCCGCACGCGGGCACATAGCCTCACACAGTACCAAGACTTAAAAAAAAAATTCCTACAATCCCCATACCAATGCTCACATTCCTACAATGATAACAATAGGTAACACAAGACACAATCTATCATTTTTATTCAGTCGTAATGTCTAATAAATACTATTAATTAAGCACAAACTTTATATAAACGTCAATTATTTACCAATTAGATATAACTGGATCGTAACAGCTACCCTGGAACGCTGGTCTTTCCCTAGTGCCTGTGATGCTGATGTTGCTCTTGGCTGCTTTGGAAGGCTCGTCGTCTCTCAGTTCCTGTGTTGTTGGTAGTGCCTCTGACTGCCTGGGAGGCTGGTCTTCTCCTAGTGCCGGTGATGTTGGTGGTGCCTCTGGCAGCCCTGAGAGGATGGTCATCTCTCAGCGCCTATGATGTTGGTGGTGCCTTTGGCCACATGGGAGGCTGGTCTTCTCCCAGTGCCTGAGATGCTGGTGGTGTCTCTGGTATTCACTAAAATTTTCATCATTACTCCACTTGTGAAGGTTTCTTCAATTCGAACGGCTGACCAAAGTTTTCCTTCGTCCTATTCGTACTTGGTAATGATCTACTCGTCCAAGGCCATGTCCTACTCGTTCTAGGCCATGTCCTACTCGTCCTAGGCCATGTCCTACTCGTCCTAGGCCATGTCCTACTCGTCCTAGGCCATGTCCTACTCGTCCTAGGCCATGTCCTACTCGTCCTAGGCCATGTCCTACTCGTCCCAGGCCATGTCCTACTCGTCCTTGGCCATGTCCTACTCGTCCTTGGCCATGTCCTACTCGTCCCAGGCCATGCCCTACTCGTCCCAGGCCATGCCCTACTCGTCCCAGGCCATGCCCTACTCGTCCCAAGCCATGCCCTACTCGTCCCAGGCCATGCCCTACTCGTCCCAGGCCATGCCCTACTCGTCCCAAGCCATGTCCTACTCGTCCTAGGCCATGCCCTACTCGTCCCAGGCCATGCCCTACTCGTCCCAGCCATGCCCTACTCGTCCCAGGCCATGCCCTACTCGTCCCAGGCCATGCCCTACTCGTCCTAGGCCATGCCCTACTCGTCCCAGGCCATGCCCTACTCGTCCCAGGCCATGCCCTACTCGTCCTAGGCCATGCCCTACTCGTCCCAGGCCATGTCCTACTCGTCCTAGGCCATGTCCTACTCGTCCTAGGCCATGCCCTACTCGTCCCAGGCCATGCCCTACTCGTCCCAGGCCATGTCCTACTCGTCCCAGGCCATGTCCTACTCGTCCCAGGCCATGCCCTACTCGTCCTAGGCCATGCCCTACTCGTCCCAGGCCATGCCCTACTCGTCCCAGGCCATGCCCTACTCGTCCAGGCCATGCCCTACTCGTCCCAGGCCATGCCCTACTCGTCCTAGGCCATGCCCTACTCGTCCCAGGCCATGCCCTACTCGTCCAGGCCATGCTCTACTCGTCCAGGCCATGCCCTACTCGTCCCAGGCCATGCCCTACTCGTCCCAGGCCATGTCCTACTCGTCCTTGGCCATGCCCTACTCGTCCCAGGCCATGTCCTACTCGTCCTAGGCCATGTCCTACTCGTCCTAGGCCATGCCCTACTCGTCCCAGGCCATGTCCTACTCGTCCTAGGCCATGTCCTACTCGTCCTAGGCCATGTCCTACTCGTCCCAGGCCATGCCTACTCGTCCCAGGCCATGTCCTACTCGTCCCAGGCCATGTCCTACTCGTCCCAGGCCATGTCCTACTCGTCCCAGGCCATGTCCTACTCGTCCTAGGCCATGTCCTACTCGTCCCAGGCCATGCCCTACTCGTCCCAGGCCATGCCCTACTCGTCCCAGGCCATGTCCTACTCGTCCCAGGCCATGTCCTACTCGTCCCAGGCCATGTCCTACTCGTCCTAGGCCATGTCCTACTCGTCCCAGGCCATATCCTACTCGTCCTAGGCCATGCCCTACTCGTCCCAGGCCATGCTCTACTCGTCCTAGGCCATATCCTACTCGTCCTAGGCCATGTCCTACTCGTCCCAGGCCATGTCCTACTCGTCCTAGGCCATGTCCTACTCGCACTCCTATATAGTCTCCGTTTTCATGAATGCCTCGCCCTCCACTCCGTCCACCTCCTATTACAAACCACGTCTGTCAAAAGAAAGAGGATCGGTTACGGGAGTTGTTAAGAGGTTATCGTCGTGATGGTGTTGTTAATGGTGGTAGTGACAGGTGTAGGCCTGTTAATAGTGGTAGTGACAGGTGTAGATTGTTAATGGTGGTAATGACACGTGTAGTTCTGTTAATAGTGGTAGTGACAGGGGTAGTGCTGTTAATGGTGGAAGTGACAGGTGTAGTGTTGTTAATGGTGGTAGTTACAGGTGTAGGGTTCTTAATGGTGGTAGTGACAGGTGTAGTGTTGTTATTGGTGGAAGTGACAGGTGTAGTGCTGTTAATGGTGGTAGTTACAGGTGTAGTGTTGTTAATGGTGGTAGTGATAGGTGTAGTGCTGTCGGAAATTCCGTCACATATGAATTGTGATGAAACAAGCAGTAAATGCTGTTGATTTACATTACCATACTAACCATAATTACCCTAGTTAATCATGAAAAGTATTTGGGTATGGTAGATTCTCGTAGAAAATGTGACCTCTTACCACGTCACCAGATTTCTATTTATCCATAAAACTCATATTAAACAATCTTTAAAACACCAGTCTGGAAACCAGAATAGATTAAAAAGTTTTTCCCAGTCTTGGACATAATTAAATAATAAATAAATTAAGCTTCTTCCTCTGTTAGTCCATAAATTGGCAGAAAATGAACCGACGCGATCAAGCGAGGCGTCTCGCTTGATCAAAGAGAGGAGACGCCATTAATTGATAACCTGTCTTACCGCGAGCACGCGAGCACGAGCTCCATGAAAACTTCCCGCGAATATTAGTATTCAAGGATGTCAGATTCTCCTATCGTCAACACGACTTCCTAGCCTTGGGGAAGTGTTTCTATCATAATATATCTTAGCGCAACCTGATCTCGTACAAGACAGCACATATATGACTTATTGCTTATAGTCACTATTTGGTTATAAATAAGTACATATTTTATATATTCCAAAACATAATTTTTTTCAGGGAACTAACTTTTTTATCTCAGTTTTATTAAACAATAGAAATTTCATACAAAATTTGACAATATCCTGAGTTACTTTACAATTTATTTAAGTATTTTAATTTTGTTTTATTATTTTTATAAAACTGTAAAATCAATATAAGTATGGTTCAGTACTATTTGTAATATCTTACCGTACTAAGAAGGTTAGGTTAGGTTGTGGTTTTCTATTCAGCTTTTCAAGGTAAACTCAAATATTCACAATAAATTAGTATGCCACATATGCACTTATTCGAAAGCAAGACATTGACTATAAGCATGTGCGAGAACGAGTTGCTTAGCATTATATATCCTTATATATCTTAGCATTTATTATATATCTTTCCTCATTCTTTCCTGGTATTTGAAGAAAGCCGGCCTCGGGTGAAAGGGGGCAGTAACGATCTCTGTCTGGAACCCGTAGGTGCGGGACATGGACGTCCACCTCTTAGGGGTTGTGCAGCCCAAGCTCTGCTTCAGGAGGCTGGTGTTGTTCTTTCCCTTGATGGGGTGGTTCTTCTCTGGCCCCGACCACGACGGTCTTCGGTTTTGGAGTCCCTGGGCCTTTTTTCACCAACTTTGAGGTCAACCCCCGGAACTTACAGTTCCTGCGACGGCGCTGGAACCAATCGTATTGGCGTTTGCCTTGCCATTGGAGACACCGTGGAGAGGAGGGGACCTGCTGCCTGGGTAACAGCTTCTCCTCCATATCAACCTACCCTGGCTTTGTTCAATGGTGAGGTCACTCCAGACCAACAACCAGAGCACAACACCATAGTCTCCTGAGACTGATGGATGCCTACTATCCCCACTTCCCAGGGTTGCTAGACCTATATATAATTGGTTGATTGATTCATTGAGTACTGGCCATTATTTCTCTGACTTATTTAATGTGCTGTCGTTACGTCGCAGGCGATATAAAAACACCCACGTAAGTACTGATCCTACTCTCCAATTTCTTTGGAGCATACGATTAAATGCGTGAATACTAAGTTTGGAGTGGAAATTACATAAGATTTGCCTTTTAGCGTGGAATTAACTGCAAGAGGGACAAGCTTCTACCTGCATGTTCACATGTCGAGAGGGACAAGCTTCTACCTGCATGTTCACATGTCGAGAGGGACAAGCTTCTACCTGCATGTTCACATGTCGAGAGGGACAAGCTTCTACCTGCATGTTCACATGTCATTAGGGACGGCTGACTCAGACTGGAATAACCGGGTTGATGCTGCCAGATGTAACCTACGTTCATCTTTGGCAGCTAAGCTGTTTCTGTCGTATTTGTAGTTAGCTTATATTCTTGTCTTCTCTCTGGAATTTAGCAATTTGAATATTTTTATTAATTTTAGGAAGTGTACTAACTTCTCATTATTTGAAGTGCATTTACTTCACATTATTTCCCCCCCCCCCCATTCAAAACTGAGTATTTAGTTCTAAATTATTATTAATATTACAGTCCATTTCTCTAAATATATTTAATTATATTTATGTATTTATTATTGGAGATTCATAAGCCACAGGTTCTCTGATCCTTAACATTAATTTTTGGTCCCTCGAAACTTTTAATATAATTTCATTGTAGAACTAAATTCTCCCCTACAACGCAATGATATAGGGGCGACCTAAAGCCAGTGTCCTGGCGTGTCCTGACGACCCTTGAGAGGATCATTGGACAGGTGTTCCTGATTGGCACATGTTCCGTGACCTCTCACCCTCAAGTCAGGACTCGAAGGAGCCGACTAGTGGTAGTCCGAGAGAAATTTGTGGGCGACCTGTCAGAGCGCCATATTTGGGCGTCGATGACAGTAGTCGTCACGTCAACCTTTTGCAATAAGTACCTGTTATTCTGTCCTGTATTGCTTGTGGCAGCAAGATTGTGTGCCCAGCTATCGTGTAGAGCGTTTGTGAATGTAGACTAGAAAGTTTGTTTAAATAATGAGATGATATAATGAGTTTGAAGCGAGTTGGCATTGTGAAGGCGGGAGCAACATATGCTCGTGTGACAGGAGTCAGTGGACGACTGATGGGAGAATGCCTCCAGGCTGAAGGAGATTTTCGCAGTGGACGCGCCCAAGTAGGGGAAGGACCCCCCGCAGTACTGTCCGGTGTACGGAATAGGACGTTGTAAGGCGATAATTGTTTTGGAAATATTATATATGTTTTGATGGAAGATATGTTATTATTTGGTGGTAATGGAATTACAGGTTCATGTGTGGTGGATGTTGGTGTGGTGGTGGTGGTATTGAGGACGTTGATGTTTGGTGGACGTTCATGTGTGATGGATGTGGTACGTCCAGAGTTTATGTAGCATTGGTACATGGTGGACACAATTCGTCGTTAGTAGATGTAGCAGCGACACAGAAACTGCAAGAGGAACTTCTTAATTTGAGGAAGGGAAGGGAAGGGAACTATCAGGCGAAAGCACCAAGCCATTACGACTATATAGCACTTGGAAAGGGTCAGGATAAGGATTTCGGATGGGACGATGGGGAGGAATGGTGCCCAAGCACTTGGAGGGTCGGGGATTGAACGCCGACCTGCATGAAGCGAGACCGTAGCTCTACCGTCCAGCCTAAGTAGACGGCCATGCTACCACCTTGAGAACACTGCTTCTCTCCCCATCAGCCAAGTTAAGCAACGTTGACTTTGATTAGTACTAGGATGGGTGACCTGCCAATGAACTCCAACTGCTGCTGCTGATGGTATTCATATTTGGGCAGTCCCCGTGGGTCAGTGTAATTAATTTAAGGAGCCACTGATGGAAGGTTCCATTTGTGATTCCCAGGATGATCAATAACAACAGAGGAGATTTGTTGTGTGACGAGAGTGGTAAATCATCCAGACGTGATACAGCAACCCATCCTCTGAATTGACAGTACGATTTAATACTAAGTGTAATAAGTACGCTTTCTTACTGTCATAAACTGCAGAATTGAACTTATGGGGCTGTTACATTTACCCAACACCCTCCCCTATTTTAATTCTACTCGTTTTCTGTTAAGACACTCAGAAATTTAGGATGAAGTTTTCAATTTGATATACCGATACCGATAATATACAGGAGAAGAATGCCCATTGGGGCGAGCCTTGAAGTGGGGACAGCTGAAGAGAAGTCGGTGAGAGGAAATGCTGAAGTTGAAGAAAAAGTGCCAGGGCTAGACCTGGCTGCTTGTTTATATATCAAGAGTTTCTTTTTCAGTTTTATTAAACAATATAGATTCATACAAAATTTTAAAATATCCTGAGTTACTTTACAATTTATTGATATATTTTAGTTTTGTTTTATTAGTTTTATAAAACTTTAATATCTATGTAGCTATAGGTTAAGTACTAATTGTAATTAAGAAGCAATAAAATTATTATCTTCAAAAACTAAGACGGTTAGGTGAGGTTGGGGTTTTCTATTCAGTTTTTTAGGTAAACTCAAATATTCACAATATATTTGACTACGATTTAATACTAAGTGAAAATAAGTACAATTCTTAACTGCTATCAATAGTACATAATTGCATTTATTTGTCTCCTTACATTTACCACCCCATTTTTGGAGGACGGGCTGGATGCAGAGGGTTGTGTGGACATTATTATTGTTTGAGAGGTGGATGGATTCATGTAATATTCCTGACGCAATGCAAGGTGACAGCGTTTATAATTTTTGATTGTGTTAATTTCATGTACGAAGCTTAGCGCTGACGGCGAGGTGACTGATTCACAGTGGGTTGCTGAATGGGATCGAGCAGCAGACTTGCAGAGACAATTTGTTGGAGTTCTGATTAATATTATTCAAGCGGGATACTAGTTAGTCGGACCATTACCTGGTGATACCATGATTATTTTTACTCTTTGTATTTTGTAATAAATGTTTGTCAGTTAGAGAACTGTGTTTGACCTTGTCCTGGTGAGGATTTGTAAGAGGAATGATGCAGAAATAATTGCAGGCAGGACGACAGCATACAAAACAAAAAGAGGAACTAGAAGGAAGTTGACCCAAGACTAGGAGAGTGAGGG
>WNGS01168121.1:97693-123814 GCA_020271785.1 Procambarus virginalis | reverse complement strand
TAGTGTTGGAGGAGTGTGGGTGGTGATACTGAATAGTGAGGTGAGGACTGTCTTTTTTCTCTCTGATTCCTGAAGAATTTCCTCTCCAGATGATACCTTGTATCTGGCCTCCTGCTCCCTACACCTATCTTCATTACATTACATTTGGTTGGGTTAAACTCTAACACCATTTGTTCGACCATTCCTTCAGCTTGTCTAGGTCTTCTTGAAGCCTCAAACAGTCCTCTTCTGTTTTAATCCTTCTCATATTTTGGCATCGTCCGCAAACATTGAGAGAAATGAATCGATACCCTCCGGAGATCATTTACATATATCAGAAACAAGATAGGACCGAGTACAGAGCCCTGTGGGACTCCACTGGTGACTTCACGCCAATCGGAGGTCTCACCCTTACCGTAACTCTCTGCTTCCTATTGCTTAGGTACTCCCTTATCCACTGGAGCACCTTACCAGCTACACCTGCCTGTCTCTCCAGCTTATGTACCAGCCTCTTATGCGGTACTGTGTCAAAGGCTTTCCGACAATCCAAGAAAATGCAGTCCGCCCAGCCCTCTCTTTCTTGCTTAATCTTTGTCACCTGATCGTAGAATTCTATCAAGCCTGTAAGGCAAGATTTCCCCTCCTGAACCCATGTTGGCGATTTGTCACGAAGTCTCTTCTCTCCAGATGTGTTACCAGGTTTTTTCTCACGATCTTCTCCATCACCTTGCATGGTATACAAGTCAAGGACACTGGCCTGTAGTTCAGTGCCTCTTGCCTCTCGCCCTTTTTGTATATTGGGACCACATTCGCCGTCTTCCATATTTCTGGTAGGTCTCCCGTCTCCAGTGACTTACTATACACTATGGAGAGTGGCAAGCAAAGTGCCTCTGCACATTCTTTCAGTATCCAAGGTGAGATCCCGTCTGGCCCAACAGCCTTCTAACATCTAGATCCAGCAGGTGTCTCTTTACCTCCTCTCTCGTAATTTCGAACTCTTCCAAGGCCGCCTGATTTACCTCCCTTCTCCTAGCACAGTGACCTCACCTTGTTCTATTGTGAAGACCTCCTGGAACCTCTGTTGAGTTCTTCACACAACTCTTTGTCATTCTCTGTATACCTGTCCTCGCCTGTTCTAAGTTTCAATACCTGTTCTTTCACTGTTGTTTTCCTTCTGATGTGACTGTGGAGTAGCTTTGGTTCGGTCTTGGCTTTGTTTGCTATATCATTTTCAAAACTTTTCTCTGCTTCTCTTCTCACCCTGACGTACTCATTCCTGGCTCTCTGGTATCTCTCTCTGCTTTCTGGTGTTCTGTTATTCCGGAAGTTCCTCCACGCCCTTTTGTTCAGTTTCTTCGCTTCCATACATTCCCTATTATACCATGGATTTTTCCCTTTGGACCGGGATGAACCTGTTTACTGCCTCCTGACACTTTTGGGTAACATAGTCCATCATACCCTGTACAGACTTATCTCTGAGGTCTGAGTCCCAAGGTATTTCACTTAGGAAACTTCTCATCTGTACATAATTCCCCTTTCGGAATGCCAGCCTTTTGATTCCTAGTTCTTTTTGGGGGAGATAATTCCTAGCTCTACCAGGTACTCAAAGTTTAATACACTATGGTCACTCATTCCCAAGGGCGCTTCCATCTTAACTTCCCTTATATCCCACTCATTTAAGGTAAATATCAAATCAAGCATTGCTGGTTCATCTTCTCCTCTCATTCTTGTTGGGTCACTGACGTGCTGGCTTAGAAAGTTTCTTGTTGCCACATCCAGCAGCTTAGCTCTCCATGTTTTTGGTCCTCCATGCGGGTCTCTGTTCTCCCAATCTATTTTCCCATGGTTGAAGTCTCCCATTATTAGTAGTCCAGATCCATTCCTGCTAGCAACAGAAGCTGCTCTTTCTATTATGTTAATGGTGGCCATGTTGTTTCTATCATATTCCTGTCTAGGTCTTCTGTCATTTGGTGGAGGATTATATATGACTACGACTATAATTTTTTTCCCTCCATTTGTTATGGTACCTGCTATGTAGTCACTGAAACCTTCACAGCCCTGAACAACCATCTCCTCAATATCCCAGCCTTTTCTTACCAGTAGAGCTACACCACCACCACCTCTTCCTTCCCTCTCTTTCCTCATAACATAATAATCCTGTGGGAACACTGCATTTGTTATCGTTTTCGTCAGTTTTGTTTCTGCGAGAGCTATTATGTCTGGGTTTTCCTCTAGTACCCGTTCTCCAAGCTCATTCGCTTTATTTGTAATTCCATCTATGTTAGTGTACATTGCTTTGAGGCTCACTTTCCTCTGTCCCTTCTCAAATCGCCTCCTTGGTGAGTGTTCTGCTGGTGGGGGAAGCTGTTCCATTGGTGTGAAGACCTGTGAGGTGGGTAACAGGGTCTCAGAGGATACTAGGACGAGGGGCGGGGGATCCAGTGAAGGGGGAGGGGCAGGGAGGGTATGGGGTGAAAGGGGAGGGAGGACAGGAGGGAAAGGAGGGGAGGAAGACTCTGCGGGATGAGGGGAGGGGCAGAAGGGTGGGGATTGGGTGTGGGGGGAGGGGTAGGTGGGTTTTCTATGCAGAGGGGTTATCCTCCCCTCTGGTGTTACTGGGTAGCTGGTTGTGGGTTCCCCCTCGCATCTGGGGGGGTTGTGTTGGTAGCTGTGACCTCTTGGTTTTCCCCTCTCGCCCTGCGCCTCTTCCTTGCTTCTGCCGCCACGGCTCTCTCCTCCCTTGTCATGTCTCTTTGGAGGAATACATTTTTGAATTTTACCACGTTTTTCAGGGAGCTCTTCCTTGATAGAATCTTCTCCTTTGAGCTCTCGTTTGCAAAGACTATCTTTATCACTCGGTCTCGGTCTTTGTTGTACCAACCTAGCCTGAAAACCTTCTCAATGCTATGCTCAGCCCCTTCCATGTCTAGTGCCTTCAGTACTTCATTCACTGCCGCTTTGTCCTTGTCATTCCACTCTGTCCTGTTAGAGCCTTCCTGCTCTTTAATGCCCACAGCAACCACTGATCTGTTCGTTTCCAACAGTTGGCTAGTGGAGCATGCCGCCTCCTGTGAGGTGGCTGCTTTCATGGCCACCTCCATCACTGCAGTCATTACTTCAGAGATATTTTTTTTAGCATTTCTGCAAATGTGTGTGTGTGTGTGTGTGTGTGTGTGTGTGTGTGTGTGTGTGTGTGTGTGTGTGTACTCACCTAATTGTACTCACCTAATTGTGCTTGCGGGGGTTGAGCTTTGGCTCTTTGGTCCCGCCTCTCAATTGTCAATCAACTGGTGTACAGTTTCCTGAACCTACTGGGCTCTATCATGTGTGTGTGTGTGTGTGTGTGTGTGTGTGTGTGTGTGTGTGTGTGTGTGTGTGTGTGTGTGTGTGTGTGTGTGTGTGTGTGTGTGTGTGTGTGTGTGTGTATGTGTGTGTGTGTGTGTGTGTGTGTGTGTGTGTGTGTGTGTGTGTGTGTGTGGTGTGTGTGTGTGTGTGTGTGTGTGTGTGTGTGTGTCTGTGAAATTGTCATGTGATAGATGCAGTCTGTCACATGCCAGGAGAGGCCGTGGGGCTTGGGAGGGGGCGGGACATATGACCCACCAGCTAATGCCGTTACTGTTCACTCGAGTGCGTAACGATTTAACGGTGAGATGTCCCCGCGACCCGGTCTGACGGCTAACTAATAGATGTCATTGATCACCACCAACACAGCTGGATTTGGTGAGAAAAGTTAAACGATTTTACATAAAAAAAGTTAAACTTTTTACATAAAACAGTAATTCTTTAAGAAAAAATAATGACTCCACTTTCACAGAAACCCACCACCAGCTGTTCCTTCCCTTTCCTCTCCTTCTCCCCTCCCATCTTAAGAGCCTGGTCTCTACTACACTCCTCAATATTCCCTGCCCATGTAGGGGGGAACTAATCGACGTCATTGATCACCACCACCAACACAGCTGGATTGGGTGAGAAAAAGTTAAACGCTTCTTTGTTTACATAAAAACTGTCACACAAAGCCTCCACCAGCTGTTCCCTCCCTTTCCTCTCCTTCTCCCCTCTCATCTTAAGAGCATGGTCTCTCCCACTCTCTCTGGTAGGGCTCCTCCCTCCCTCCTCAACATAACCTACATACTCCCATACCCATCTTAAGACTCTGGTCTCCTTCCCTCTCAGGTAAGAGGGCCCCCTCCCTCCTTAACAAATCCTACATACTCCAATCTAACTACACACTCAGGATTAACTCTACGGCACATACTCATACATATTCATCTTCTCCTCTCCTCCTCCTCTTCCTTTATTCTCCCTACATGACCGCATACAGCCACATAACACACCCGCCCCAACCCCAACATAACCCTCTCACAAGTGACGCATGGCCAGACGCAACGCCCCGCCACACACCAAAAACCACAGTCTTACCACAAACTTACCACTACACCACAGTCTCCGTGGTGTAGTGGTAAGACACTCGCCTGGCGTTCCGCGAGCGCTATGTCATGGGTTCGTATCCTGGCTGGGGAGGATTTACTGGGCGCAATTCCTTAACTGTAGCCTCTGTTTAACGCAACAGTAAAATGTGTACTTGGATGAAAAAACGATTCTTCGCGGCGGGGATCGTATTCCAGGGACCTGCCCGAAACGCTTCGCGTACTAGTGGCTGTACAAGAATGAAACAACTCTTGTATATATCTAAAAAAAAAAACTCTTGTATATATCTCAAAAAAAAAAAAAAAAACTCGGGGAACCCCCTAACATACCTTGAGGACTACCTACCTGTGCTCACCTGAGCAGGGGGGCTTAATGACCCATCTGCTCAGGTGCTGAGCACGGTTCTAGTCCTCAACTTTACTACTATAATGGTGTCAGTAGTGTTGGAGTGTGTATGAGTGATGGTAATAGTGGCAGTAGTGTTGAAGCAGTGTGGGTGGTGCTAATGGTGGCAGTAATGTTGGAGGAGTGTGGGTGGTGGTAATGATGTGTTGGAGGAGTGTAGGACGTGATAATGGTGGCAGTAATGTTGGAGGAGTGTTGGTGGTGGTAATGGTGGTAGTAGTGTTGGAGGAGTTAAGTGGTGGTAATGATGGCTGTAGTGTTGGAGGAGTGTGGGTGGTGTTTTTTTATGAGGGATATTCCTGCGCGGGCCCTAAGCCTCTGGCTGGCCCACTAAGTGTTGCTTTTTACTGTTTTACTTGGACGGAGTATGAGTATTTATGACTCGTATGGTCGCTTCAGTGAGATTTTGCCATATGTGTTCAACAACTTCTTCTGCTCTGTTGAAAATAAATTGAAATCTTAATGGGTTTGTAACTGTGCACTGTGTTAGATAATGTTCCAGTGGTCTGTCGGGCATTTCTCCACAGTGTTGACATATCCTCTCATCTTCCGGAACCTGTAAGCCTATTTCTCATGCACTTGGGTATCCAAGCCTGATGCGATGTAAGTGTACTTCTGTTGTCCTACTGCTCCCTTTCATCAAACTAAGTGGTTCGTAGTTGGTTGAATTCTTGTACCAACCCGCAGATCCTGATGTTGCAACTGCTGTGTTGTGGTCACTGTACATCTTTTGCATTGCTCTGTTTCTAATTGCTTTCTTAATATGAGATAGACTCTGTAGTATGTAAATGTCTACATTTCTTCTCTTAGTTGCAAGTTTTGCAACTTCGCCTGGAATGTCATTTCCTTTTATTCCCACATGACTAGGCACCCAGTTGATAAATACCCGACGACCTTGTCGTTTGAGTGTTTGCATTAATGATATGATATTTGTGATCAGATGGATGTTATCACATATGTGTTCTTGTTGCAAGGTTTCAGTGGCGGTTCTCGAGTCTGTATGTATGATATCATGTTGTCGGTGTTCAGCAAGAGCATGTTCCAAAGCCTTTTGAATGGCAAGCTTCTCTGTCTGTAAATGGGTGGTGGTAATGGTGGAAGTAGTATTGGAGTAGTGTGGATGGTGGTAATGGTGGCTGTAGTGTTGGAGGAGTGTGGATGGTGGTAATGGTGGTTGTAGTGTTGGAGGAGTGTGGGTGGTGGTAGCAATCCGGTTGGCCGAGCGGACAGCACGCTGGACTTGTGATCCTGTGGTCCTGGGTTCGATCCTAGGCGCCGGCGAGAAACAATGAGCTGAGTTTCTTTCACCTTATGCCCCTGTTACCTAGCAGTAAAATAGGTACCTGGGTGTTAGTCAGCTGTCACGGGCTGCTTCCTGGGGGTGGAGGTCTGGTCGAAGACCGGGCCGCGGGGACACTAAAAGCCCCGAAATCATCTCAAGATAACCTCAAGATAAGGTGGTAATGGTGGCAGTAGTGTTGGGGGAGTGTAGGTGGTGGTAATGGTGGCAGTAGTGTTGGCGGAGTGTAGGTGGTGGTAGTGGCAGTAGTGTTGGAGGAGTGTAGGTGGTGGTAGTGGCAGTAGTGTTGGAGGAGTGTAGGTGGTGGTAATGGTGGCAGTAGTGTTGGAGGAGTGTAGGTGGTGGTAATAGTGTTGGAGGAGTGTGGGTCGTTCTAATGGTGGTAGAGGAGTTGATTATTATAAGCTGTATAAAGCCTTCTGAACATCTCAAATATCAATGTAAGTAGCTTGATGTTTAAAATACTTTGTAATCTTCTCTAAATTCTGACTAGGCCTATTGTATATGCAATATGTATTAGTAAAATACCCTAAGTGGACTTAGTTGTTTAATGTACCGAGATTCCAGAGAACGGGTTGAGCAACAGTGCTAGAGAAGTGTCGAAAGTGGTAATGGTGGCAGTATTGTTGGTGCTGACCTGAGTCAAAAAGATACTCACCGTATGAAGCCACACTGGAGGACTGTCCTAGCAAGGGTCTTCAGCTGGTCCTCCTCGTGGCGCGAGAGGGTGTCCAAGTCTGGGACAACTAACTTCTCTACCTTCACTCTGTGGTGGTCGAGGCCAAGCATCAATTCATGACAGCCGGCTGCTGTTAGTGTGGCGCCGAGGAACCCGATAGTCCAATATCTGTTCAAGATGCAATACTTGTAGTTAACTGGTTCTCTCCTTTTCAAAACCTGCCAGTGCCGTCCCATACCCACCCGAGCTGGTCCACATCCAACAAATCTGGTCCATACCCAGCAGACCTGGTCCATACCCAACAGACCTGGTCCATACCCAGCGGATCTGGTCCATACCCAACAGACCTGGTCCATACCCAGCAGACCTGGTCCATACCCAGCAGACCTGGTCCATACCCAGCAGACCTGGCCCATACCCAGCAGACCTGGTCCATAACCAACAGACCTGGCCCATACCCAACAAACCTAGTTCATACTCAACAGACCTGGTCCATACCCAACAGACCTGGTCCATACCCAACAGACCTGGCCCATACCCAACAGACCTGGTCCATACCCAACAGACCTGGCCCATACCCACAGACCTAGTCCATGCCCAACAGACCTAGTCTATACCCAACAGACCTGGTCCATACCCAACAGGCCTGGTCCATGCCCAACAGCCTGATCCATGCCCAACAGATCTGGTCCATACCCAACAGACCTAGTCCATACCCAACAGACCTGGCCCATACCCAACAGACCTGGTCCATACCCAACAGACCTGGTCCATGCCCAACAGACCTGGTCCATACCCAACAGACTTGGCCAATACCCAACAGACCTGGTCCATACCCAACAGACCTGTCCCATACCCAGCAGACCTGGTCCATACTCAACAGACCTGTTTGTGGGAAATTTGGCTCCTAAATATTGCTAATATAAATCATGACTTATTTGAAGGACCATCCTTGATAAAAGGAAATAAATTTGAAAACCAGTGATCTATGGATCTTGCATAAAATATAAATTAAATCTATAAATATATAATAAATGAACTGTGATAATTATAAATTAGGGAACCAAATCCCTCCACATGCTTTGGGGGGGGGGGGGTTAATCAGTAAATATAATTAATAATATATAAAATAATGTAATAATGAACTGCTATACATAAATCAAATATTCACATATAGAATTGATATGCAAGAACATTTTATTAATAAAATAAATAGGTATTAAGATCTATCTACGAAAACTATAATTACAGCTTAGCTGTTGCAGGAATAGACGTAAACGATCCGTATGCTCGTGTACACGTCGCCCAGAAACAAGTTTGATCAGGCTACTGCTAGAAACACGTGAGCGTCGAGGAAGTTATCCTCTCACTTGCGTTGGAACTGCAGCTGAAAGACGAAGCACATGTAAAATCTATTTGGAGGATATATATCTCAACAATTATTCATGGAAAATTAACATGAATAGTTGAGTGGAAAGCGACTCACGAGTTTGGTGTCATAGTCACGCCTCTTAACGACACATTGTCCTATCTAAGGCCGGCCACACACGTGCAGTTTTAACTGACAGTTATGACTGTTCAGTTATAACTGTCACAGTTCAAACTGACGTCAGTTAAAAATGAAATGCACACACACACACAGTTCAATCCCTCAGTTTTACCATGGATTCCGAGGAGTACGAACTTGCCGCTCTTGGTGTATTCTTTGTAATGCTATTTTCTCCTTGCGATAAGCGCTTCTCAAACTATTAATTTTCATCAAGACTGACTTCTTAGTGGCACCAGGCTCAAGTTCCTCCAACTTCTTTACTAATTTGTTATAGGCAACATCTTTCTTTGTGCGGTCATGATACTCTTAACTTTTAACTTGCCACAGGCAAGGTTCAGATCGATAGAGTTCAATGAATTCAACAATCACTTGGTTTTGTTTACGTGCCATCTCAAACTGCACTCACCGCTACCACTTGTAGAAATGAGAAGTTGAGAACTGTACAGTTACGAATCCCCACACACGCTCAGTTCAGTTACTCCTTTCAGTTAAAAATATGGAACATTGCATTTGTCGCAGTTTAACTGTACAGTTCTGTTGAACTGACGAAATGAGTAACTGAGATACCCACACACGTGCAGTTTTAACTGACAGTTTTAACTGAACAGTTATAACTGTCAGTTAAAACTGCACGTGTGTGGCCGGCCTAATGGTTTGATGTAGCTACAAGAAACAAAATATAGAACCCGATAATGTGCTGATCAAGGTGTCTGAGACGTAATGAAACTACCACACCTCGTTAATGTCCACAGTGCACCAATGGTTCTTTACGAAGACGATAATTAGGTCAGCTTCCAGACACTTTCCTCATTGGTTATGGCGTCACTTGCCTTCCTCTCCTCCTTCTCCCCGGGTTCACTCATACATGCGCAGATGCTATGACGCGTTGAATATTTCTACGCTTTATTTAATATTCCGAGTTGATGGAACTAAGGGGTATCAGAAACTTTAGAGAATAATTTGACTTATTTGACAATATATAAATTCCCGTTTCTTGTTGATTAAATGAACGTTGGTTAATATGAGAGTGCTGGGTAGAAATTCTGTTATCTATGAAAGCTCTGAGTGACAATTCGTACTTGCGTGAATTGTTTCATTTGCGTGTAACACCCAACAGACCTGGTCCATACCCAACAGACCTGGTCCATACCCAACAGACCTGGTCCATACCCAACAGACCTCGTCCATATCCAACAGACCTGGTCCATACCCAACAGACCTGGTCCATACCCAACAGACCTGGTCCATACCCAACAGACCTCGTCCATATCCAACAGACCTGGTCCATACCCAACAGACCTGGTCCATACCCAACAGACCTGGTCCTTACCCAACAGACCTGGTCCACACACAATAGACCTGGTCCACATACAACAGACCTGGTCCATACCCAACAGACCTGGTCCACATACAACAGACCAGGTTCACACACAACTGACCTGGTTCATACCCAATAGACTTTGTCTACACCCTATTGATCTGGCCCACACCCAACACACCTGGTCCAAACCCAACATACCTGATCCACACCCAACAGACTTGGTCAACACCCAACAGTCCTGGTTCACATCCAACAGACCTGGTCAACACCCAACAGACCTGGTCCATGCCCAAGAGATCTGGTCAACACTCAACAGGCTTTGTCCACATCCAACTCACGAGCAACAAGTGCCACAAGGGCCAGCACCATTCAGTACTGTGTGGGTAGCCACGATCAATGTCACCTAAACCCCAGATAGAACAGAATAATTCCACTATAGTACACTACTGCAAAGTACATCAAAAGGTCAATATACTTACTACAAAAGCTCACAATAACGCCACGATATCTACCGCACAATTGCTATTAACGAACAAGAGAGCTAAGGTAAGATCACTACTCGTGGTCTGTTCGACCAAGGGTTACAGAAAACTTTCATTACCATTGATGTAGCTAACAATTTGAAACTTAAAACACTACATAAAGTAAAGCTGAACATCTCAGGGCTCCTCACCCAACAGGACCCCGAGAGAATAGAGTAGTAAAAACTCTAGTACGATTAGGAGGCTATGCCCGCCCAGTGCAGGCAGTAATAGTAGACAAAATTCCATCTGAATTGTATGTTTATGGTCTAGGGAACACAGCAAAACTCCTTAAGAGTAAAGGAGTTAAGTGGGCTGACTACAAGATCAAATCTGATCACCTCACCGATGTCGGTATACTTGTGGGAGCAGACTATTGTTTTTAATTTATTACAGGCTGCATCAAACAACAGGGAATGAACCTGTTAACGTCAGCTGGGGGCAAATTGCTCACTGGCCTTGTATCAGAGACAGCCTACGACAGTGGACAACCAACAAGTAAACTCTGTAATGGTTGCGTGACTAGGCCTAGAACAGTCACCACTTAGGTCTCAAGATGTTTCCGAAGATATGAGTCTGGATCCTCCTGTACATAAATTATGGGATCTGGACACTGTAGGCATAATCCCCGAACAACCCAGCCCCGATGATGCCTGGACCTACCAACAGTATCTGGATTCAATCGTCTACAAGGAAAATCAGTACTGGGTTCGACTGCCATAGTAGTTAAATTACCCGCAATTGCCTGTAAACCATTTTATGCACTAAGTCAATTAAAATCACAAGTGACACGTTTGAATAAGTAACCTGATAAATTAAAACTCTATCACGAGTTGATATAACAACATCTTGCTAACAAGTTCTTTGAAATTGTAGAAAATGGCAACTATAAGGAGGGACATTATCTACCTCACCACACGGTACTGAAAGATTCAATTACGACACCTATTAGAATTGTGTTCAACTGCAATGCCAAAGCAAAGACTAATAGTGTCTCCTTAAATAATTGCCTTCAAACTGACCCGAGTCTAACACAGAGACTTTATGATGTGCTGCTACGGTTCTGCATCGGATCCTATGCCTACACTGCCATTATAAGTAAAAGAGTAGGCCTTCAAGAGGAAGATCGGAATTTCATTAAATTCCTCTGGATAAAGAATCCTAAAGATACACACAGTGAAATTGCCAAATATAGATTTGCTTCGGTCGTGTATAGGGCGACATCTTCTCCGTTTCTGCTATAGGCAACATTGGATATGTATATGAAGAAATCCCATAGTCTTCACAAGACCGAAATCAGTAATAATCTGTATGTAGATAATTTCCAGGGGACCACTAGTGACCAGTCAAAGCTAATTGAAATATATCATGAGGCTAACCGTGAATTATTAAATCAGTCAGTAATAGAAACAATTAAATCAGTTAATAGAAACTGAATTCCCAGGGTACAAGGTACCTCAAACCCTGAAAGTCCTTGTAATAAATAAAAAGAGACACCATCTCTGATGTGTTGAACATAAAATCGGTAGAAACTAATAACCCTTGCTTAACAATGTGGAAACTATTATCTTTTGTCAGCAAAACATTTGACCCTTTGGGCTTAATAAGCCCCATCTTAATTAAGGGCAAATTCCTCATGCACAAGTGTTGGCAAAATAAATTAGGTTGGGATGAACTGTTGCCAAGTGACTTGCAGAAAAAATGGTAGCAGATGACGACGGATCTAAATATCCTTAGTAACCTCAAATTTCCACGTAATACCATAAACCCTGAACATCCTGTCAAACTGCACGTGTCCTGTGACGCCTCAGGTAAGGCCTATGGCGCAGTAGCCTATCTAGTGAACACTGCGCAAGCAACACTACTCACCTCTAAAGCCAGAGTGGCACCGTTAGAGAAGAGGTCATTGCCACAAATGGAATTGACGGCCTTATTGATAGGTGTTTGATTAGCTCATTACCTATTCATGACGCTGACTAATATACATTTCACTGAGACCATAGTGTAGTCAGATAATGAGGGAGTCATATAATGGATAAAATATTATAATAACAAATGTACCAACGTGAGTAATCGTGTTAGAGAGATAAGAGAATTGTCAGCTGGGTAAAAATTGAGACATGTACCTACAAAGGAAAATCCAGCTGACTATCTTTATAGAGGACTGACGTTACGGCAATTGACCAAAGCCGAGATGTGGTTCAATGGATCCCAGTGGTTAATCAGTGGCCAGTGACCTAAATAAAAGCCACAAGTCATAGTGACCAATATTACTGTACCCACTGAGATACCAGAACCCCCTCGAACTTTGGCCATTGATCCTAGTCGATACTCTAGCTAAAGTAAACTACTGAGGATTACCCAATTAGTAATTGAATTTCTTGATAAAATAGGGATCAGGTACCGATTCTTTAATCCAGTGATATACAGGGTCAAGCGAGCCCAAACAGAATCTTATGGGAAAGACTATGAAAATCTCCCTGAGAAGCTAACAAGATCTTTAGGTCTCTGGCTTGACACAAGAAATTCTAACATTATTAGGTGCGGAGGACGTCTGCAGCATGCCGTCATTGATTTGGATGTTAAGAATCCCATGTTACTGCCCCGATACCACATCCTCCACAAGTGCTACATTTTCATGAATATGGCACTTTACATGGTGGAGGTGTTAGACACTCTCCCTGATTTGAGACAGAAGTTTTGGCTCCCACAGGGTCGCCAGACTGTTAAATCCATAATTAAAACTTGTGTAATCTGCCAGAGGTATGATGCTCCGGTGTGCCCTTACCCAGGACCTCCATCATTCTCTAGAGAACGAGTCGTACATCTTCGTCCCTTTGAGATTACTGGGGTAGATTACACAGGAGCACTAATATTGACAGGCACACCGGACAAGATTCCAGTAAAGTCTTATATTTGTCTTTTTACTTGTGCCACCACAAGAGGTGTTCATCTATCTATCTATGTATTTCCGTATGTAGGTTAGCTTAGCATTTTAAAAGTACCGAATCACCTTCTGCGGTTGATTGTTCAATAAATCCTTGAACTATATGTTTAACTGATCTCTAACCCTGTCCATGGAGGACAGAAGAAAATGTATATATATTCTGGTTAGCATTGTAAATGTGTGGCCACGTCTGTGGTAGAAAATAATAATAATAAAAAAAAAAAAACTTAAAAGTGACCTCAGACATGAGCGCAGAAGCGTTCCTACAGGCCTTTCGCAGGTTTGCTGCCTGTAGATCCTACCCCAAGTTGATGATTTCGGATAATGGATCCATTGTTAAGGCAGGGGAGGCCTGCCTGTGAGACAGGCCTCTCTCACAGGAGGCCTGCCTGTGAGAGATATGGAACTACCCAAAGGTACAAAACGTCTTAAAGCAAAGACAATACTGCTGGAAGTTTAAATCTCCCGGAGCCCTGTGGCACGGTGGGTTCTATGAACGAATAGTAGGCACTGTAAAACGTGGTTTAAGGAAAGCCTTACACCGCCAGAAAATTAGCCTACAAGAGCTCCAAACCGTTGTGACAGAAATAGAGGCTCGAGTCAATAACCGACCTCTAATCTATCTCTCTGATGACATCACACAAAGAGAACCACTGAGTCCCTCCATCTGATGCATGGGGATCTTCTCAGTCCCCCTAGTTTTCCTAGAGGATGAAGAACCACAGGATCCCTCGTATGTCAGAGGGAGTGACTTGGTACAGAGTTACCAACACTTTTCCAGGGTGATAGGTAAGTGGAATGAAATGTTGTCTCGGGAGTATCTAACTGCTCTGAAAGAGTATCACTATGGGGCAGGAAGCCCATATAATAAAGTTAGTTTAAAACCCGGCGATCTTGTGTTGGTGGACAGCAATGGGCCAAGGTCAGGATGGCCTATAGGCAAAATTGTTGCTGTACACCCAGACCACCAGGGAATCCTAAGGATTGTCGAGGTTCAGTACCGAGGCATTAATATCCTTAAAAATATTGAAAAATTAGTTCCTCTGGAATTAGCAAAACCAGAGATTACTCTAACCTCAAATCAAACATATGTTCCAGAAGAAAATCCTCCTTTGGAGACCTATGTTTGTCCGGAACAGACTTCCAGTCAACAGTGCAAACTCAAACTTGCACAATACTTTAATTCTGCATAGTTGCAGACAATATATCATATGAGGTTGAGGTGACCCAGGAGTCTCCAGTGGTGAGCCAGTGTCTAATAACTCAACGAGTTACAAGTCACAACGATCCTAGTCACTGACACAACTGAAGAATTTGAGGTCCCCTTGATCTTAAAGGACCTGGCGATTAATCCCTTTAACTTTTAATTTGATGTACCCGTGATGACAGGGCCAAATGACTTAGCCTCTTCATGCTGTCACACCGATCTGGGACATCTGTCATGTATGTACTGACATCTACTAACACAAATTTAAGTCATAATTTCGCGGGGGGGGGGGGGACCAGCGTACGTCAGTACTGAACAATGAACTGCGACCCATGTTTTCTCGCCCCGGAATTATGTCGTAGGTTTCTGACACCCCAAGCATTAAATACTGGCCTCTATATAACTAAAAATGTAAATGTTCGTTTGTTCAAAATCGCTAATCTCCGAAAGTTCTTCACCAATTGCTTTGAAATTTTCACACAGCGTTCCATTCGCATTCGAGCAGGTTTTTATATACATACCATACAGATGTCAAGTCTGTGACGAAAAAAACATGTTTTTTCATGTGTTTTTCATTTGAGGGAAATCTTCAAAACCTCTCTACCGATTGCTTTGAAATTTTGACACAATGTTGCATTCGAATAGGCGTGTGTTTTCATGTACCTACATGCCTCACCTGTAACAGGAAAAAACATGTTTTTTTTAAGAAACAGTGCCATCTATTGAACATAAGAGCAACACATGCTTTAATCTCCGATAGTTCTTCATTGATTGCTTTGAAATTTTGACAGTGTTCCATTCAAATACGCATGTTACGATTCCATTTCAGTGTTTCCGATTGCATTGATAAATTGAATTTTCATAGATTTCAATATATTTTCAATTTGATTTAATTATTATGTGTGACTTGTGTTGGAATTGAGCTGTGTTGTTTACCATACTGTTCATTTCAAGAGTATAGGTATAGATGCCACACCTGTGACAGGCAAAAACATTTTTTATTTTAAGAAACAGTGCCATTTGTTGCATGTAAGAGCAACACACCCTATACAAAATATGTTACAATTCCATTTCAATGTTTCTGATTGCATAGAAAAATGTAATTTTCATAGATTTTGATTTATTTCTGCTGTGATTTAATTATTTTGTGTGACATTGCATTGGAATTGAGCTGTGTTGTTTACCATACCGATAATTTCTGTCAGTATAAGTACAGATGCCATACCTGTGACAGGTAAAAGCATGCTTTTTTCCTTTAAAACAGCGCCATCTGTGTACATAAGAGCATCACACGCTATACTGAATGTTATGATTCAATTTCAATGTTTCCAAAATCATTGATTAATTGAATTTTCATAGATTTTGATTTATTTCATTTTGATTTAATTATTTTGTGTGACATGCTTTGGAATTGAGCTGTGTTGTTTATCATACCGTTCATACCGGACTGGAGTTAGGGATGGTGGGGAGAATGAGGTGACAGGGGAGGGGGGTAATGTTCGGGAGGACAAGGGGATGGGAGAGGTGGGGACGAGGGGACAGGGAAATGGAGAATAGTGGAAGGACAAGGGGATAGGGGAGTGAGGGATGGCGGGGAGGACTAGGGGATGGTGGAGGGGGGGAATGGTAGAGAGTACGAGAGGACGGGCGAGTGGGAGATGGTGGGGGGATGAGGGAACGGTGGAGTGGAATGGTTAATAGTACAAGGAATGGTAGAGTGGGGCATGGTGGGGAAGACAATGGGACTAGGGAGGGCAGGAATGGTGGGGAGGATGAGGGGACGGGAGAGGTGGGAATGGTGGGTAGGACTGGGAGACAGGGAAAGGTTGCTGAGCGATAGCAACGTGTGGCTGGGTACAGCTAGTTATATGATAAATACGTTATGCCCAAATAGGAATGTTATTAGATACTGGCATTATATGTTAAAATATGTTATGCCAAGAAACTAATATTACTAACCCTTAGTATTATACGTTGAATGTGTTATACCAATAGAAATGCATTGTATCAAGAAATGAAATTACTGATAATATTCGCATTCAGAGAAATGGCAAAAGTTTCATAGTGTCGATGGTGCATGGTTGCGTCAGTCAGTCAGCAACATGTGCTGACGAATCTTATCTAACTCTATTAAACAAATGCAGCGTTTTGATTCTATTATCATTTGCTATCTAGATTAACAACAGAATAGAATAACCAAGAATGAGGAAGTATCTCCCATCTCCAAGTAAATATTTGCATCCATGAAATAATAAAAGTCAAATAATAAAAGGCCGAAATAAAGTCATGTTCGTAAATAATTCAAACTCTGTAATTCAGTGTTAAGTACAAAGGAAATTGTTCCCTGGATTTGGTAGTAAATTATTAATGTGAAAGGTGACGTAATTTAATCTCGTACTTGAATAAGAATGAAGTAAAGAGAGTGACTTATTTACTGGCACGTACCATGGAACCTCAAAGTAAGGAAGGGGAGGGAACAGTCGCCAGAGATACCCACACTAGAACGCACGATTCCACATGTTCTCTTTACGATCCCATCAGAGCCATCCGTTATCATCGTCGAATATTGGGAACATCCATCGCATTAGACCTCCCAGACTTTGATGCTAGCTCTACGCATCACAACCGAGTGTATCCGGTCTGTATATAACTCAATATTAGGTAAAAGGTGGCCACAAAATCTAGACAGAGATGAACTAACCGTTATACCATAGGGGATCTAAACACCAAAGTGAGTGTAGATCAATCTACGGGTTTATTTCATTAACAGAATTTAATTTGGGAGATGTTAGTGTTGCATGAGCTTCAGTGTATTAATTTCACAGAGCGGTGATAAACGACTAGGTCCAGCCGTCTCTGATTTATGGGTTTCACGTTAACACGAGGCTACTTCCCATGAGGCGAAGCCATACCTGGTTTATCATCTGTTTCAAGAGAGCTCCATCTGACGTCCCATAACTAAATCAACTCAAAGCTAAGCTCTCAGTTTCCCTTTAACCCCTGTAGTTAGAGCAGTAACCTACTATTAATACTAGGCTAGTGATCTAACCTACTATTAATTAGTTATTGTTGAGGTTAACAATTAATATAATTAACGGGTTAATCCAGAATTATTGGACTGACCCCCCAAATTTGTTGTGTGCACAGGAAGTTTCCAATTGATTATTAATGGTGACTAGGTTAATGGTGATAATCATTAATGTAAGATCTCTAAGCAAACACTTTGATGATGTTAATGCCCTGATTCAAACAGTTGATAACAAATTTTCTATATTGTGTTTACTGAAACGTTGTTAAAAGAGGATACTACTCAACTCTTCAACATACCTAACTACTCAGCTATTCACAACTGTCGTCCTGTACAAAGAGGTGGTGGTACTTCTCTTTACTACCACCAAGAACTGACTTGATTAAAAGTAATTAAACTAGAGACCCCTTGTGGAGAGTATGAATGTTTCAGTATGCCTGTTTCAGAGTCAAGGGTAGTGAGGCTGTCCTGACTGTGGGAGCAGTCTACAGAATTCCTAACACTGATGTGACAGAATTTAACTCTAACCTTAGAAATCTAATACTAGAGAACAGACTGAACAAAAACCACTTAATTATTTCTGGGGATTTTAACATTGACCTTTGCGAGCCTGATGCTGGTTTCCTGCTGCTAGTTTCCTCAACTGTATGAATTCCTGCTTCCTCATATCCTTAATCACCAGACCTACTAGAATCACGAATAGTACTGCCACAGCTCTTGATCACATCTGGACCAACATAACCTCTCCGCTTACTTCAGGGATAATCAGATAGCACTACAGACCATTACCCCACATTTCTCCTAACCAACATTCACAAACCACCTCTAGATACAAGGAAGATAAGCTTTAGGCTGCACAATGAAACTTCTATAGGCAATTTTATAGCTGCTGCTGCTAATATTAACTGGGAGTCCGAATTAGGTACCATAGGGGACATCAACCTAGCAGTGCAATTATTTCTTCAAAAAACTCTCAGCCTTTATAACACCCAATGTCCTATGCTAACGAAACAAGTCACAACTAAAAGGCAAAAATAATCTTGGCTTACAAAGGGGATACTTAAATCTATTAATAAAAAACATGAACTTGAGAAGAAGTATAGGTTAGGTATCGTCTCCAAAATACTTTCAAAGAATTACTCATCATTACTATCTAAAATAATTAGAAGAACCAAAATTAAATTCTACGAAGATAAATTTACTCAAACAAAGGGCAACATCAAGAAAACATGGAGCACAATTTCACAAATATGGGATCAAAAAAGATTTTTAATAACAAACCAATAATCCTGTCCAATAACGATGGTCTGCTTTCAGCCACTGATACTGCTATTGAATTCAATAGGTTCTTCTCATCCATTGAGTCATCCTTTGCTAATGATATTCCATCTCCAGACTAATGTTCAGGACTATCTTACAGGTAACTACCCACAGTCTCTGTACCTAACGCCCCTAATTCCACTGATGCAAATGAGGTAATCCTTTCCCTTAAGACCAAGTCTAGTGCCCTTGCAGAGATACAAACTCTAACCTACAAAAAAGCCTCCATATCTTTAGCCCCTGCCATTGCATTGCTCTACAACAAGTCATTTGAACTCCAAACTTTTCCAGATATTCTAAAAAAAAGCGAGAGTAACCCCAGGCCATAAATGTGGTGATCTCACTGATGTCAACAACTTCAGACCTATATCAATTCTGCCAAACTTGCCAAAAATATTTGAAAAACTATTCTACAAGCAGCTTTACTCATATCTAGCCAAACACAATGTACTAAGCTCTTGTCAATATGGCTTCAGACCCAAAAAAGCACTAACGATGCACTTATTAGTATGATAAACTTGATACATGCAGCTCTAGATAAAAATGAGTTCCCTGTTGGGATATTTGTGGACCTACGTAAGGATTTTGACACTGTCAACCACCAAAACCTTCTTCTTAAATTACATCACTATGAAGTCAGAGGTCACAATACCTTCAGTCCTACCTTACTGACAGGCTCCAGTATGTTTCTGTGAATAATTCCATTTCTTCGACACTACCTATAAACATCGGTGTTCGACAGGGCAGCATACTTGGATCTCTCCTCTTTCTCATCTACATTAATGACCTTCCAAATGCCTCTCAACACCTCAAACCAATCTTATTTGCTGATGACAGAACTTTCATCTTCTCCAGTCCTGACCCTCTTGCTCTAAATGTCACTATGAATACTGAACTAAATAAAGTCCATCTTTAGCTAACTGCTAACAAACTCACCCTTAACATTGACAAAACTTTCTATATTTTGTTTGGTAATAAATCCTCAAATGAAATTAATTTAAGAATAAACAATATACAAATCAGTAGTAAAGTTGATGGTAAATTCCTCGGTGTCCTCATCGATAACAAGCTGAATTTCCAGGGACACATTCTAAACATAGCAAAAAAAGTTTCTAAAACTGTTGGCATTCTTTCTAAGATCAGATATTATGTTCCTCGCCCTGCCCTGGTGACGCTCTATTACTCTCTCATCTATCCTTATCTCAACTATGGTATTTGTGCTTGGGGCTCTACTACCCAAAATCATTTACGTCCTCTAATTACCCAACACAAAGCTGCTATTAGAACAATATCTAACTCTGGCCCCAGACAGCACTCGGTACCCTTACTCAAATTTCTGAATATGTTAGATATTAAGTCACTGTACATCCTCTCTTGTGTACTCTTTATATTTAAAACTCTGAATCGTAATGTCAATCCTGACCTTCAACGCTTCCTAGAAGGTTGTAACAGAACTCATGTGCACCACACCAGAAACAAATACCTATTTGATATTCCAAGAGTTAGACTTAATCAAACTAGGAAATGCTCTACAAGTCAAGGGACCCAGAATGTGGAATGACCTTCCCAATTATGTCAAAGATTGTACCTGTCTCAACCAGTTTAAGAAGAAAACTAAGTACTACCTAATTTACTCCATGTAACCTACCTTACTTCTAAATGTCAACCCATTACTTACTATTTAAATAAAATTGCTGTTTGTTGACCAACATGTATATTGGCTATTTTCTACCATGTTCCCCCCTTTTTTTTATCTTTTATAATTTTTTTTCAATCAACACAATTTATAATTTAGGCTCAATTACTATTAAGTTTTAGTCTAAGGTTTTTTTCCTCACAACTCCATGCCCGAAACGCTATGCGTACTAGCGGCTTTAGGTATTGTATGTACTACCTATCTTTATATCTACAGAATGTTTGTACTGTAACTCTGCAACTATATATGCACTGTTCCTAATAATTATTATTATTATTATATTTATTATTATTATTATTATTATATTATTATTATTATATTATTATTATTATTATTATTATTATTATTATTATTATTAACTAAATATACAGTCCATCAATATTAAATAATTCAAATTAACAAATTAAATCCTGGGAATTTCCCACATACCATAACAGACCTGGTCTTCACCCATATACCTGGTCCACACCTAACAGATATGTTTCACACCCAACATACCTGGTCCACACCCAATATGCCTGGTCCACACCCAAAATTCCTGGTCCACACCCAACATGCCTGGTCCACACCCAACACACCAGGTACACTCCCAACATACCTGGTGCACTCCCAAAACACCTGGTCCACACCCAACATACCTGGTCCACACCCCAACATGCCTGGTCCACATCCTACATAACTGGTACACACCTAACATTCCTGGCACACTCCCAAAAGACCTGGTCCACACCCAACATGCCTGGTCCACACCCAACACACCAGGTACACTCCCAACATACCTGGTGCACTCCCAAAACACCTGGTCCACACCCAACATACCTGGTCCACACCCCAACATGCCTGGTCCACATCCTACATAACTGGTACACACCTAACATTCCTGGCACACTCCCAAAAGACCTGGTCCACACCCAACATACCTGGTTCACACCCAACAGACCTGTTCCATACCGAATAGGCCTGGATCACACCCGACAGACCTGGTCCACTCCCAACAGACCTGGTCCACACCCAACAGACCTGATCCACACCCAACAGACCTGGTCCACACCCAACAAACCTGGTCCACACACCCAACAGACCTGGACCACACCCAACAGACCTAGTCCACACACCCAACAGACCTGGTCCACACACAACAGACCTGGTCGACACCCAACAGACGTGATCTACACCCAACAGACCTGGTCCACATCCAACAGATCTGGTCAACACCCAACAGATCTCGTCTATGCCCAACAGACCTGGTCCACGCCCAACAAACCTAGTCCACGCGCAGCAGACCTGGACCACACCCAAGAGACCTGGTCCACACACCCAAGAGACCTGGTCTACACCCAACAGAACTGGTCCATGCCCAACAGACCTGGTCCATGCCCAACAGACCTGGTCCATGCCCAGCAAACTGGTCCACGCGCAGCAGACCTGGTCCATACCCAACAGACCTGGTACATGCCCAACAGGCCTGGTCCATACCCAACAGACCTGTTCAACACCCAACAGATCTGGTCCATGCCCAGCAGACCTGGTCCACGCGCAACAGACCTGGTCCATGCCCAACAGAACTTGTTCTTACCCAACAGACCTAACCCATGCCTACCAGACCTGGTCCACGACCAACAGACCTTGTTAACACCCAACTGATCTGGTCCATACCCAACAACCTGGTCCAAACCCAACAGACCTGGTCTACATCCAACAGACCTGGTCCACACCCAACAGACCTGGTCCACACCCAATAGACCTGGTCAACACCCAACATATCTGGTCCATACACTACAGACTGGTCCACTCGCAACAGACCTCGTCCACTCCCAACACACTTGGTCCATGCCCAACAGACTTGGTCCACACACCCAAGAGACCTGGTCCACACCCAACAGACCTCGTCAACACCCAACAGTCCTGGTCCACACCCAACAGGCCTGGTCCACACCCAACAGACCTAGTCAACACCCAACAGATCTGGTCCATTCCCAACAGACCTGGTCCACACCCAACAGATGTCGTCCATGCGCAACAGACCAGGTTTAAGCCCAACAGACCTGGTCCATGCCCAACAGACCTGGTTCTTACCCAATAGACCTGGTCCATGGCCAACAGACCTGATCCACTCCCAACAGACCTGGTCAACACCCAACTGATCTAGTCCATACCCAACAGACCTGGTACACACACAACAGACATGATCCACTCCCAACAGACCTGCTCAATACCCAACCGACCTGGTCAACACCCACAGATCTGGCCCATAAACAACAGATCTGGTCCACACCCAACAGACCTGGTCCACACCAAACAGACCTGGTCCACACCCAACAGACCTCGACCACACCCAACAGACCTAATCCACAACCAACAGACCTGGTCCACACCCAACACACGTGGTCCAGACCCAACAGACCTGGTCAACACCCAAAAGACCTGGTTCATACTTAACAGCCCTGGTCCACACTCAACAGATCTGGTCCACAACCATCAGACCTGGTCCAAACCCAGCAGACCTGGTCCACACCCAACAAACCTGATCCACACCAAACAGACCTGCTACACACCTAATAGACCTGTTCCATACCGAACAGACCTGGATCACACCCGACAGACCTGGTCCACTACCAACAGACCTGGTCCACACCCAACAGACCTGCTCCACACCCAACAGACCTGGTCCACACCCAACAGACCTGGTCAACACCCAACAGACTTGGTTCAAAAATAACAGACCTGGTCCACACTCAACAGATCTGGTCCAGACCCAACAGACCTGGTCCAAACCCAACAGACCTGGTCCACACCCAACAAACCTGGTCCACACACCCAACAGACCTGGACCACACCCAACAGACCTAGTCCACACACCCAACAGACCTGGTCCACACACAACAGACCTGGTCGACACCCAACAGACGTGATCTACACCCAACAGACCTGGTCCACATCCAACAGATCTGGTCAACACCCAACAGATCTCGTCTATGCCCAACAGACCTGGTCCACGCCCAACAAACCTAGTCCACGCGCAGCAGACCTGGACCACACCCAAGAGACCTGGTCCACACACCCAAGAGACCTGGTCTACACCCAACAGAACTGGTCCATGCCCAACAGACCTGGTCCATGCCCAACAGACCTGGTCCATGCCCAGCAAACTGGTCCACGCGCAGCAGACCTGGTCCATACCCAACAGACCTGGTACATGCCCAACAGGCCTGGTCCATACCCAACAGACCTGTTCAACACCCAACAGATCTGGTCCATGCCCAGCAGACCTGGTCCACGCGCAACAGACCTGGTCCATGCCCAACAGAACTTGTTCTTACCCAACAGACCTAACCCATGCCTACCAGACCTGGTCCACGACCAACAGACCTTGTTAACACCCAACTGATCTGGTCCATACCCAACAAACCTGGTCCAAACCCAACAGACCTGGTCTACATCCAACAGACCTGGTCCACACCCAACAGACCTGGTCCACACCCAATAGACCTGGTCAACACCCAACATATCTGGTCCATACACTACAGACCTGGTCCACTCGCAACAGACCTCGTCCACTCCCAACACACTTGGTCCATGCCCAACAGACTTGGTCCACACACCCAAGAGACCTGGTCCACACCCAACAGACCTCGTCAACACCCAACAGTCCTGGTCCACACCCAACAGGCCTGGTCCACACCCAACAGACCTAGTCAACACCCAACAGATCTGGTCCATTCCCAACAGACCTGGTCCACACCCAACAGATGTCGTCCATGCGCAACAGACCAGGTTTAAGCCCAACAGACCTGGTCCATGCCCAACAGACCTGGTTCTTACCCAATAGACCTGGTCCATGGCCAACAGACCTGATCCACTCCCAACAGACCTGGTCAACACCCAACTGATCTAGTCCATACCCAACAGACCTGGTACACACACAACAGACATGATCCACTCCCAACAGACCTGCTCAATACCCAACCGACCTGGTCAACACCCACAGATCTGGCCCATAAACAACAGATCTGGTCCACACCCAACAGACCTGGTCCACACCAAACAGACCTGGTCCACACCCAACAGACCTCGACCACACCCAACAGACCTAATCCACAACCAACAGACCTGGTCCACACCCAACACACGTGGTCCAGACCCAACAGACCTGGTCAACACCCAAAAGACCTGGTTCATACTTAACAGCCCTGGTCCACACTCAACAGATCTGGTCCACAACCATCAGACCTGGTCCAAACCCAGCAGACCTGGTCCACACCCAACAAACCTGATCCACACCAAACAGACCTGCTACACACCTAATAGACCTGTTCCATACCGAACAGACCTGGATCACACCCGACAGACCTGGTCCACTACCAACAGACCTGGTCCACACCCAACAGACCTGCTCCACACCCAACAGACCTGGTCCACACCCAACAGACCTGGTCAACACCCAACAGACTTGGTTCAAAAAACAGACCTGGTCCACACTCAACAGATCTGGTCCAGACCCAACAGACCTGGTCCAAACCCAACAGACCTGGTCCACACCCAACAAACCTGATCCACACCCAACAGACCTGGTCAACACCAAACAGACCTGTTCTACACCCACAACCTAACACACCCCGACAGAACTGGTCCACTCCCAACAGACCTGCTCCACACCCAACAGACCTGGTTCACACCTAACAGACCTGGTCCACACCCAACATACCTGTTCCATACCGATCAGACGTGGATCACACCCGACAGACCTGGTCCACTCCCAACAGACCTGGTCCACACACAAAAGACCTGGTACAAACCCAACAGACCTGGTCCACACACCCAACAGACCAAGTCCACGCCAAGCAGACCTGGTCCATGCCCAACAGATCTGGTCCATGCCCAATAGACCAGGTCCACACCCAATAGACCTGGATCATACCCAACAGACCTGGTCCACGCCCAACAGACCTGGTCAACGCGCAACAGACCTGGTCCACACCCAATAGACCTGGTCCATGCCCAAAAGACCTGGTCCACACACCCAACAGACCTGGTCCACTCCCAACAGAACTGGTCCACACCCAACAGACCTGGTACAAACCCCTAGAGAACTGGTCCACACCCCAACAGACCTGGTCCACACCCAATAGACCTGGTCCATATCGAACAAACCTGGTCCACACCCAACAGACCTGGTCCACACCCAACAGACCTGGTCAACACCCAACACATCTGGTCGAAACCCAACAGACCTGGTCCACGCGCAACAAACCTGGTCCACTCCCATCAGACCTGGTCCCTGCACAACAGACCTGGTCCACACACAAAAGAAACCTGGTCCACACCCAACAAACCTGGTCCACACCCAACAGGCCTGGTCCACACCCAACAGGCTTGGTCCACACCCAAAAGACCTAGTCAACACCCCAACAGATCTGACCATACCTAACAGACCTCGTCCAAACCAAACAGACCTGGTCCACGCGCAACAGAGCTGGTCCATGCTGAACAGACCTGGTCCACGCCCAACAGACCTGGTCAATACCCAACTGATCTGGTCCATACCCAACAGACCTGGTCCACTCCCAACAGACCTGTTCCATGCCCAAGAGACCCGGTCCACACACCTAAGAGACCTGGTCCACAGGCAACAGACCTGGTCCACACCCAAGAGACCTGGTCTAACACCAAACAGGCCTGGTCCACACCCAACAGACAAGTCAACACCAAAACGATCTGGTCCATACCCAACAGACCTGGTC